>SKCR01036361.1:0-172533 GCA_019454045.1 Zanthoxylum bungeanum | reverse complement strand
ATCGTTCTCTCTCTTTAAATTGATATTTTATCCCAGATAAAATATCTCCGTATTAATCCCAGATTAATTTTCTCTCTCTTCAATATAATCCCAGATTAATGTATAATGCGAGTCATACGTCATCGGTGTATCATTGGGAAGCGACCCATGAGATCTCCGGATATGTTGGTAGTAAACTCGGTCGTCGGACTATCCGAACACGTAAGTACCAAGTATTACGTTTTACCGATTTACAAGACAAGGTTGGCCTCTAGCAAAGCGCCATGCCTACCCAATTCTCCGAAAATATCCTTACAGGAATATGTGATCTATATCAGGCGTAGTATACGTAGTATTGCGTATTCGATCCAGTATCGGACGATCACGTGCTAGGCCTAGGGCTGGATATGTGTCTGCCCCGTACGAAGCACATGTCGGATGTCTGGTAACTAGTCTCTATAATCGGATATACATGACCAAGTCATAATATCCCGATAGCCGCGCAGCATATAAGAGCACTAATACCGTATCCTACGTGACCATCTTCTCCATATGACTGGAGTGACACTTCCGTCTTGACATCACACCCAATACACTACGATTCTCAATATACCCAGCATCGGCGTACACAGAACCTGTTAAAGCCCTGGACGACCTCAACTAAAGTACATTGATTGTCGTAAGTATTAGCGGTGCAAGTCTCAGGTTAAGACCAAATACACCTACCTTGATTGCAGACTCCCATAGACACAAGGTCATGCTACCATGGGATTCTGCGGTGGTCTAATCCAGAGCGAAGCTGTTTCCCGTACCATCAGTGAAAACACAACCTCCTATTACACTTGCCTGAGTATCCTATACCCAGATATACGAGAACTATGCCGTATGTCTCACATAACACGCACAAGTGTAATACTAGTCTTTTACGCATCTATCAATGTCCAATCTCGACAATGCTCTGACTAGGGATGTTTAATGATTTATCCTTCGTTGATTGATACTGTCTCATATCATTCTCAATCTAGGAACAAATCATAAGGACCTCCCATCATTTATATATCTAAGGTGATCTAATCACAAATGATAGGAGTGCAATCTCATTTGTTACATAGTTAATTTGTACAACAACACTATGATCTGTACAAATAGTGACGCTATGGGTCATAACTGTCCAACAATCTCCCACTTGGCCTTTAGCCAGTCACTCGAGTGCCTAACACCCGAACTATGTACGGTTGGCTCAAATTGCTGAGAAAAGCTTTCGTCAGCAGATTTGCATAATTATCGTCTGATGCAATTTATACGATCATCACATCGCTACGATGTATGATCCGAACGAATCAGATGAATAGTCGAAGTATGTATCTGGATCGTTGATGAGACCATTATTCTTTAGCCTGTGCTGACGCCCAGCTCAGCCGCTAACAGAACTATGTCTAATCCAATTAGATTTATTTATTGACCCAGATGGCTTCTATTGCTGCCTCAGCTGCAGCAATAATCCGCATGTGTTATTTATTCGGTAACAGTATCTTGCTTGGAAGATTTCCAGCTCACTGTACCGTTATTCAAACTGTATAGTACCGTTTACGACTTTTAGTCGTTTTATCCTTTTGGAAACTTGCAGTAGTGATGTCCCAGTCACTTCAAGTTCTCCTTCTCCACAGATTAAGACATCATCCTTAGATCTCTAAGATTCTAACGGATGTTCTTAACATCAATCAAGTGACTATCACTTGGATTGGCCTGATTGTGAATCCATATGCTCAAAGCGTATGAGACACCAGGTCGCGTACATTTTAATGTACAATTTCCAGAGAGTATTAACAACTCAAATCTATCATAGTAGATCTTTATTCCTAGAATAAAGGTTGTTTCTCCCGAGAATTCTACGGAGAATTTTCTCTTGAAGCCAAGCTTTCACCGATTATTTATGGGAATATCATTTCCAAGAAATGAATATATGTTACATTATCATTATTATAAGGACAGCCACTGTCTGTGCGCTCCCACTAACCCTCTCATATACACAAGAATCATTTGTTTTGAATCAAATCATTGACTATCATGATTACATCAACAAATAGTTCCAAGAACTTTATGCTTGCTTCAACCCAAACATGGATCGAAAACACGCAAACCTAGTTTGCTGGTTTTAGTACGACAAAATCGTCAGGATGTTATAAACATCCTCCAAAAGTTTCCTTTTAAGGAAAGTGATTTTGACCTTTAACTGACACATTTCATAAATGAAACGTGCAGCTACAGCAAGCATTATCCAAATGGATTTACCGTGGCAACAGGTAAAAGGTTGAACCGTAATCAACATAATGTTGATAACGATACCTTTCCGCTACAAGCCTAGCTTTGTACGTTGGTATGTTGCCTTCCATGTATGTCTTCCTTGAAGACTTATATAGTACCTATAGGCACAATGCCTTATGGTACATCAACTAGTATTTTAACATAGTTGTTTTACATGGAATCCATTTCGGACTCATGGCACTTTGCCATGAAAGGGAGTCGATACCTTGTATCACTTCCTCATACGTAGTTGGGTCTTCTCAATAAGATTGACATCTTATGAGGTGAGATCAGAAACCCATACCCTAGGTTGTTTTCTGACTCTCTCCGATCTACGCGGTTCTTGTGTATACGAAGATTAATGGTATATGTTCATCCTTGATGAACAGTTTGTGTTCCATTAAGGACTTCATGCCTTGAACAGTATTACTCCGATTTTCATCGAGTTTTACTGTCCTCCCACTTTCCACTGCATATCGGTATTCCTCTAAGGAAGACCGCATGGTGAGCAACAATTACAATTGTTCTCCAGTGAGTTGTATAAGTACTATACTTATGGTTTCCTTAGGATAACCTACATTTGGCACTTATCCGATTTAGGTTTTAGTTTGGCATCATCCAAACATATGCCCAGCATACCCAAATCGTTAGGAGTAAGAAACTCTGTTTCTATCCCTGATCATATCTAATATGAATTCTGTCTAACAGATTAATATGGAACCTTATTCCAAAATAAGTTTTGCACTGTTAATGCATATCCGTTGAAGGAAATGGTAGCTCAGAGCGACTCATGATAAACCTTATCATGTCCAACAAAATTCGGTTTCTCCGTACGGACACACCGTCAAACTGTCTCGGGAGGAGGAGTCCTCATTTGAAAGAATATTTTACTCTTTCAAGTATTTGTGAAACTTATTGCTTAAGTATTTTCATCATGTTCATCACGTGATGTTTTAATACTTTAGCCGATCTGCTTGTCTACTTCGTGTTGAAACTTTAAAAGTTTCTGATTTGTGTTCTTCAAAAGTAACACATAACCATAACGTGATGCCACATCCGTATATAGGTCACGAAATATTCATATCCATATCTATCCTAGCTAGATATGGGCCCACTAACTTCACTATGAATAGGGCTTACAGATCGATGGCATTTATCACTATTACCAAGTAAATAGTATTTTAGGTACTTTACCTAAAGAACTAGATTCGTAGACTTTATTTGAATAATCAAATCAGTCCTAGTACCCACTTTTCAAAAGTGTGGATATACGAGTCTTGTTTATTGTGTCCTAGACAACAATGCCACAATTAAGTTTCATCTGATCAGATCAGTATGAGCTGTTAGTTTGTCATGTTATATGTTCGAGATTTTATTTATATTTAAAATATAAATACTGTTATTCACATCTAATATGTTTATCTCAATGTCATCTTTATATAATGAAACACTTTAGTGTTCTAGAATATAAAGGTTTATCCACAATGGATAAACACTGATATAGAGATAATGTTTCTAGTCTAACTAGTCACATTATAACAGTTTCCTAATTTAAGTACATACCCGAAGGTAGTTCCTAAATTTAGGTATCTAAGGTCGAAACAGCGACTTTCGTCCCGTTCCCGATTCGTAGATTAACCTCAGCTTGAAGTCAGTATCTGCTCACAGCAGATTCTGAACATCAATACATATATTTTATGTAACATACTCAGTATTTTAAAATCCAATTTTAATACCAGTAATGGACATAATTTGACAAATATATTTAAAGTCAGAGCCTTGCTCTTTCTTTAATTCCTTCATGTCTGCCATATCCAAACGGCAGTCATTTTGGGATATGTTCTTTATCTTCCGAGAAGATCATAATGATTTTGCCTTTACCCTTTTCAATATCTCAGAAGTCTTTGGCCAAGCCTTGGATTTCTAGAATATTGATGTAAAGTGCGTCTTGCGAGCACCTTTCTAATTGCAAAGTTTGACTTTTATCTCCTTGAGATTAGTCATTAATTCTCCAAGAATTATTAATTGCAAATATAATACTTCTTAAATCTAAACATAGATTTATTACAAGTATATTGAATTAAGCACTAAAGTCATCATCACATAAATCTTCCAAAGATTATGCTCTACTAATTCGAATTCTGGGCTTAGGCTTAACAAGTTATTTTATCAAATAAAGTAACTTATTATTTATTTCCAGGACTATCCTGAAATTATTCCCAATTTGAAAATTAAACATTTAAACATTTTAATCAAAGATTATGTTTTAAATGTCCAATCTTTCAATATATGTTGATTTTAATAGTCCAACTATTTAATCAATAATTAAGGTACTAATTATAATTATTACAATAGTCTAACTATTTAATCAACTATAATTCAATAGTTTAAAATCAATTATATTGATTACTATAATCCAATTATAAAATCAACTACAATTGAATAGTTTGAATATATATAGTCCAACTATTTAATAAAACAACAATTTAAATATTAGTCTAACTGATATTTAAATCATAACGACGAGTGATATTTGATTGAGCGTGTATGGTAAGTAATTGAACGAGTATTGCAAATTCAATTCTTACCTCCCACTATTTTTCGGCGAGCCTCTAACCCTCTGTCGAGTACTCGGGAAACCGCATTTCCTAGTGGGCTAAGATCCCGTTAAATAACACATAATCTTGACTTTGGCCAACAAATTGTATGATATTTAACTAGGTAGATCTCTAAGATCAATTGGATCCAATCCAATTCCTAGATCCAGTAGGCGGATATCCAAATCCTTAACATATATCTTATATATGCCAATACATCCAATGTATTGCCTAACCATTTTCCTCTGAATCAACTAAGCCTTGGCTTTGGCACAACAAGCTTAATGATCCCAGTCAAGCGCGACCCATTGACCATGGAAAGCTTCGTAATCAATGTCGATGGACAAGAAGTGGTCTTGACTTTGGCCAACAAACCACAACTTGGACAAGACACCAATATAGAACAAAACTCTCGTGATTCAAACACATCTTCGACGGACAAAGGGCTTGACTTTGGCCAACAACCCAATGCCAATCTCGGATCTTGAGTATGAATCACTCAATGGAAGGAAAAACACATGATATTTGATGAGGGTTTTTCGCGTGCAAATTGGCTACCAATTTATTATCTTTGTTAAGGTCTCATCATCATACACCCTTAAACATGCATTCTAAATACATAATAAAGCGCATATGAAAATAAACAATAATGATATGCGGATGGATACTTAACACATTGATCCTAGATCAAATCTCTCTTTTATCTCTCTCATAACTAGCACTTGTATTACTTCTACCCGTTACACTACACTTCTAAAGAAACCTCATATATATAGAGGGGAATAGATGAGAAGAGAATACAAATAGAAAAAGAGGTGATAAGGCTGGACACGCAGGTCCAATTTAATAAATCGAATTTATTACAACAATTTCCAAAATTGCCCCCCACCGACTAATATCCATCCGATATACATTATTCATTCATCACAACCAAGTATTCACACAAGCATGTTATCAATCAATCTAATCAATTAATTAATCTGATAATTAGTGATCATCCAATGTTCAAAAACGATTTGATTTTGATCGAGTCAAACTCGTTTGCGAATAAGTACTCAAAGTACGAATTCTCGAATTAAATTAAACTACGTCATTAAATCCAATTTAATATGCATTCAATTCTAATTCGTTATTTAATTCCAAATTAAATATTACACTTTAATAATAAACCTTTTACGACTTAAATTCCAAATTTAATCGCAACGCGTCTCAAAAAGACCGATTAATGTCCAACGTCAATTCAATTAAAGTCAAATGGGCTTTTAATTGATTTCTTAAGGGCGTGACTTTTGGTCAACTCGGGTCAAACCGAATAACACAAAATCCAATCCGGGATTTTCCCTTAAGCCCATAAATCAATCTTGGCCCATTAGGCCCAATTAAACTTTAAAGGTTCATTATTGCATTGGGCTTTATGGAAGTGGTTTTGGGCCCAATTGGATCCAATCCAATTTGCCTAAACCTAACTTTGTACAACAAAGCCCAACAAGCCCAATGACAACTTTAAAAGCCAAAATCCAATTTCAAGGCCCAATTAATTAAATACAAAAAATCCAATTTTACATTCAATTAACCTAAAGTGTATTACATGATTAATTACCCAAATTAACATTTCTAAAACATTAATTTTACAATTAATCATGCACAATTTCATTATCACATGCCCACACATTTAATGAAAAATCAAACCCATTTCATGCTTCAAAGTCTTGGCAATTTGGGGATTTTATGTCCGATTCAAATTCAATCCAATCAATTACACAATCGACATTAAATCAAATACCCAAATGATTTCCAATTCATCTAATGAACAAAAAATCAAAATTCAAGACAATTTGGGCTTATCAAATTCGGCCAACATAAGAAAATTGGGGAAAAAATGATCCAATCACATTTTCATGAAATTGATCCAATCAATCTTCAATTCAACTATATTTAAGCATACTTAATCATCCAATTTCATAAAATCATGCTCAAATTGAAAATACCCAATTTATCATTTTAGGCCAACTTTAATATTTGGGGAAAAATGTTTCTAACATTAATTCATGAAATTGATCTAATCAAATTCAATTAAACATGTATTAAGCATACTTAAACATCCAATTTATTCAAATCATGCTCAAATACAAAATACCCAATTTTAAGCCCTAACCTTTCATGCTTGAACCTAGGCTCTTGATGCCATTGTTGGTTTTATTCTAGGTCCCAAGATCATCAAACAAGCATGAATAATAAGTGTGAATACATCAAAGGAGATAGCGGAATACTCACATCGATCGGTTGTGACGATTTGAAGAAGAACACAAAGATTTTCCCCTTCAAAGTGGCGCCATTGGTGTGCAGTCCACTGCTCACTGTTTTCATATTTTGAGCTGAGATTTGAAGCTCCAAGCTTCGTCTAACGATTCCCGGCTCGTGGGTGAGTTTCCCTAACACCTTCGTATGCCTCTTAGGAGTGTGCTAGCACTTGGATCTTGCCACAAAACCCCTTAAAATGGAACATCATTCACGCCCAAAGCAGTGCAGTCCACTGCCTTGGGCGTGAGCTTTGAAGAGGAAGAGAGAGAGGATGAGAGATTAGGTTAAGGGAAAATGTGTCCAACACATTACTTATATATTTCCTTAATTACTAAATGTTTTACCATTTATTTTCTTTTCCAAAAAGAAATAAAAAAAAATGTAATAATATTTAAAATCTTTACCCTTGGTAAAAAGTAAAAGGGAAAAGGCTTTCACTTTTCCAAAAAGTCAAAAGTCTTTTCCCCCTCAATATTTCCCTCCAAATTTTAAGGTCAAAGTCAAAGAGTCAAAGTTACTTTTCCAAAAAGCGATTTGACTTTTATGACTTGCGATGTGATTTGCGATGCGACTTGCGGCACGTGATTCAAAATCGACGTAACGTCGCAAACACATTCCGAGCTCGGTTCGATAATTCTAAATTAACGATTATCTCGATGCCTCGTTAATAAATCCAATTTACTAATCACGTCGCTCGAGAATTAATTCTAAATTAATTCAAGTGCCCGAATTAAAATCTAATTTTAATTCCTAATCGAAATCCAATTTCGTTTAATATATCGAATATATTATTTATCGATTAATTCCAAATTAATCGTTCTCTCTCTTTTAAATTGATATTTTATCTCAGATAAAAATCTCCGTAATTAATCCCAGATTAATTTTCTCTCTCTTCATATTAATCCCAGATTAATGTATAATGCGAGTCATACGTCATCGGTTGTATCATTGGGAAGCGACCCATGAGATCTCCGGATATGTTGGTAGTAAACTCGGTCGTCGGACTATCCGAACACGTAAGTACCAAGTATTACGTTTTACCGATTTACAAGACAAGGTTGGCCTCTAGCAAAGCGCCATGCCTACCCAATTCTCTGAAAATATCCTTACAGGAATATGTGATCTATATCAGGCGTAGTATACGTAGTATTGCGTATTTCGATCCAGTATCGGACGATCACGTGCTAGGCCTAGGGCTGGATATGTGTCTGCCCCGTACGAAGCACATGTCGGATGTCTGGTAACTAGTCTCTATAATCGGATATACATGACCAAGTCATAATATCTCGATAGCGCGCACATATAAGAGCACTAATACCGTATCCTACGTGACCATCTTCTCCATATGACTGGAGTGACACTTCCGTCTTGACATCACACCCCATACACTACGATTCTCAATATACCCAGCATCGGCGTACACAGAACCTGTTAAAGCCCTGGACGACTCAACTAAAGTACATTGATTGTCGCAAGTATTAGCGGTGCAAGTCTCAGGTTAAGACCAAATACACCTACCCTGATTGTAGACTCCCATAGACACAAGGTCATGCTACCAATGGGATTCTGCGGTGGTCTAATCCAGAGCGAAGCTGTTTCCCGTACCATCAGTGAAACACAACCTCCTATTACACTTGCCTGAGTATCCTATACCCAGATATACGAGAACTATGCCGTTATGTCTCACATAACACGCACAAGTGTAATACTAGTCTTTTACGCATCTATCGATGTCCAATCTCGACAATGCTCTGACTAGGGATGTTTAATGATTTATCCTTCGTTGATTGATACTGTCTCATATCATTCTCAATCTAGGAACAAATCATAAGGACCTCCCATCATTTTTATATCTAAGGTGATCTAATCACAAATGATAGGAGTGCAATCTCATTTGTTACATAGTTAATTTGTACAACAACACTATGATATGTACAAATAGTGACGCTATGGGTCATAACTGTCCAACACAAGTACAACTTGCGGTTGAATCCTAAGAAGTGTGTATTCGGAGTAACGTCGGGTAAATTACTCAGCCACACAGTGGGAATGGGTGGAATAGAAGTGGATATTGAAAAGATCAAGGCTATTACAGAAATGTCGACACCAAAGACAGAGAAAGAAGTCAGAGCCTTCCTAGGGAAAATCCAGTATATTAGTCGGTTCATTACCAAGCTGACGTCAGTATGTGAGCCCACCTTCAAGTTGTTGAGGAAAGATCAGCTAGAGAAGTGGAACGAGCAGTGTCAAGAAGCCTTCGACAAGATCAGAGAGTATCTAGTGAAGCCTCATGTTCTGAAACCTCCGAGACAGGGCAGGCCTTTGGTACTTTATTTGGCTATTGAACCCGAAGTGGTGGGGGCGATGACGGTACAAGCTGATGAAACAGGGGTAGAGCATGTTGTCTGCTACCTTAGTAAGAAGCTGCTTCTGTACGAAGCCCGCTATCAGGAAGTGGAGAAGATTTGTCTAGCAGTAGTATGGGCATCGAGGAAACTATGACACTACTTCCAATCTTACAAGATTCAAGTGGTCGCAAAGGAGAATCCTTTAAATTATCTACATTCGGTACCTTCACTAGTTGGAAAGCTGGGCAGATGGTTAGTACTGCTGACAGAATTCGACATCGAGTGTCTCACTTCTAAGGTGACCAAAGGACGAGCCGTGGCAGAGTTATTGGCATTGCAACCTGTTGAAGGGGATCAGTACAAGTTTGAGTTCCCCGATGAAGAAATCCAAGCCATAGCAGTCCAAGGATGGAAGATGTATTTTGACGGAGCAGTGAACTGCAAAGGAGTCGGAATCGGGATTGTAATAGTCACCCCTGAGGGAGAAACTTTGCCTATGGCCAAGCGGTTGACATTCGGAGTGACTAACAATATGGCTGAGTATGAAGCATGTGCATTTGGGTTGACTGCACTGATAGGCTTGAGGGCTAGGAATGTTGAAGTTTTCGGAGACTCGATGTTTGTGATCCAACATATGCAAGGAGAATGGGAGATAAATGAAGAACGGTTGAAGCCCTACTTGTTCCATCTCAGAAGTCTGGCACAGACTATCCCTAACTGCAAATTTCAACACATGCCGTAGGAAGAAAATCAGATGGCAGATGCATTGGCAACATTGGCCGCGACTTGGGAAAATCCAGAGAAATTGGTCATGAGACCACTTGTGCTGACGACGGCAAGCAAGCCGATCTATGAGATAGGTAGAATCTTAGAAGTGGAGGTCGATGATGGGAAACTGTGGTACCATGATATTCAAAGGTATCTGGAATATGGGGAGCTCCTAGAAGAAGATAGCAGAAAAGATAGAATAGTCATTCAGAAATTGGCTTCTCAGTATGTGAGTTTGAAGGGAGAAGTCTATAAGTGGCAGGCTAATGGTATTCAGCTGAAATATTTAAGAAAGGAAGAGCTCAGAAGATAATGGAAGAAGTGCACGCTGGTGTATGTGGACCACATATGAATGGATTGAACTTGTCCCGCAAGATTGTGAGACAAGGCTTTTACTAGTCAACCATGGAAGCCGACTGCGCGAAGCTGGTAAAGCACTGTCATGATTGTCAAGCACATGGCAATTTGAACCATTTGCCACATACAGAGTTACATGGGCTGTCGGAACCGTGGCCTTTCTCATCTTGGGGAATAGATATAATCGGAGAGATTCGACCAAATGCATCAAATGAGCCTCGCTTTATAGTAGTGGTCGTGGACTACTTCTCAAAGTGGATAGAAGCCGAATCATTCCGCATTGTTATAGCAAAGCAGATGGCGAAGTTTATAGCTCGGAATCTCATTTACCGGTATGGTATGCCGCATCATGTGGTAAGGGATAATGGAGTCCAATTTCAGGGAGAAACCAAGGCAATGCTACAAAAGTATGGAATAGGCCACCACAAGTCCTCACCATACAGGCCGTAGGTTAATGGGGCAGTCGAGGCAGCCAACAAGACAATAAAGACGATTTTGGCGAAGATGACAGAGAATTATAAAGATTGGGCTGATAAACTGCCATATGCCTTGTGGGGGTATAGAACTTCTGTGAGGACAGCAACAGGAGCTACGCCTTACTCTCTTGTTTATGGAATGGAAGCGGTACTACCGGTGGAAGTTGAGATACAGTCCATGCGGGTATTAGCAGAAGTAGAATTGTCTGAACGAGAATGGACCTCGCAGAGGTTTGAGTAGTTAACATTGATGGATGAGAAGAGGATGAAGTCCTTACATCACATGCAGATATATCAGAAGAGGTTGGCTCGAGTATTTAATAAGAAGGCGCATCCTACCAAGATCAAGAAAGGTGATTTGGTACTCAAGCAATCCAAGCCATCGACAACAGACCCAAGAGGAAAGTTCAGGCCAAACTAGGAATGACCCTACATTGTTCAGAAGGTAATGGGAAATGGAGTAGTGAGACTGTCGGACTTGGAAGGGAATGAGTTCACCGAGCCAATCAATGTTGACAGATTGAAGCTGTATTTTGACTGAGGGATAGAAGACTGAATAGTCACCCGCAGAAGACCTAACCCAACGGGATAAAGAGAACTCATGCATGCATGCATACATATAACCCACTATTGCATTCCTTTTTGCGTGTTTTTTGTTTTTGTTTTGTATTCGCAAGTTTCATAGAAGAAAAGAGAAAGCGACAAAGACAAGCCAATCAGAAACAGTGAATGCACAGTAACGGATTCGGGTAGTAATCTGAGGGTTGAGGCCCATTTGAGTTTGAGTTTCGGGTATAGATACTGGGGGCGAAGCCCACATTGAGGAAGAATTCCTTGGAGTGAGTGAGAAGTCTTTGATAGTTAGACATATGTCCAGTGATTACATTGTGTGATGTAGAGAGAAGCCTTAGAAATGAGAAGTGCGAGACGCGCTCTTATCTGGTATTCGAAATAGATTGATCTCTGCTAGACTCATAAAGCACTTGATAAAGGTATCTCAACAGTAGAAGCCTGAGCGGTTGATGAGATGACTAGTTGAAGAGATGGTGGATCAGGGAATGACCGTTTGCCCGGATGTCAACTCGGATTTGCTTTGCTACGATACATGATATGGTTGGAAAATAAAGAAAGAAAAATCTCTGCAATGAAAAGAAAAATAGACCGCCTATAACCAATAAGCGTGAAGCTACCCATAGGCGAGTATTAGGACCACCATGAGGAGAAATGTTATCTTAAAGGGTAGGTGTGTCAGAAAAAAAAAGAAAGAAGAGAGCAAAAAGAAAAAAGAAAAGAAAAGGAAAAAGTTCTAAATGAAGAGAAAGAGACAGAAGAAATAAAAGAAGACCATATCATGTTGAGTATGCTACGGTAATCACAGAATGCGACCCAGACATCCAGATTGGTTAGACCCACTGGTCCGATGCTCCGAAGTGAAATTATTGAGTTGGCTGCCTTAAAGAATAAGCTGCGAAGGAGCTTTAGCACACACAATCTAGGAGTCTAGTTCAGATCACCCATTCAGAGGATTGGGTTTGAGTACGTCGAGTACTTTGAAGATTATTTGGCTTTGACACGATGCATCCGTTGAGGATAAAAATATTTTTAGCTATCAAGATTATCTCGAAGAGAGGCACTACAGTGTGTTGAAAGAGAGTTCAATAACAATTTCTGCCGGGTATGGCATTCTGGGGGCGAGGCCCACGTCAGTTTAGTATCAGTTCCTGTCGGATATGGCATTCTGGGGGTGAAGCCCACGTCAGTTCAGTATCAGTTTCTGCCGGGTATGGCATTCTAGGGGCGAGGCCCACGTTAGTTCAGTATCAGTTTCTGCCGGGTATGGCATTCTGGGAGCGAGGCCCACATGGTATCAGATCAGTTTCAGCCAGGTACGGCACTCCTGGTATGGAGATATCAGATCAGTTCAGCCAGGTACAGCACTTCGGGTATGGAGATATCAAATCAGTTCAGCCAGGTACGACACTCCGGGTATGGAAATATCACATTACGACACCCTAGGTACGGGGTTAGCACTCAGACATTTGTGGCTCTCTAGGTACGGAGACATCATTGCGACACCCTAGGTACGGGGTTAGCACTCAGACATTTGTGGCTCTCTAGGTACAGAGACGTCACCGTGACACCTTAGGTATGAGGTTAGCATTCAGACATTTGTGGCACTCTAGGTACGGAGGCGTCATTACGACACCCTAGGTACGGGGTTAGCACTCAGACATTTATGGCTCTCTAGGTATGGAGACGTCACCACGACACCCTAGGTACGGGGTTAGTATTCAGACATTTGTGGCATTATAGGTACGGAGGCGTCACTACGACACCCTAGGTATGGGGTTAGCATTAAGATATTTGTGGCACTATAGGTACGGAGGCGTCACTGCGACACCCTAGGTACGGGGTTAGCACTCAGACATTTGTGGCTCTCTAGGTACAGAGGCGTCACCGCGACACCCTAGGTACGGGGTTAGCACTCAGAAATTTATGGCACTCTAGGTACGGAGGCATCACCGCGACACCCTAGGTACGGGGTTAGCATCCAGACATTTGTGGCTCTCTAGGTACGGAGACGTCACTGTGACACCCTAGGTACGGGATTAGCATTCAAACATTTGTGCCTCTCTAGGTACGGAGACGTCACCGCCACACCCTAGGTACGGGGTTAGCACTCAAACAACAATAAAATCACTACGGCACTCTAGGTAAGGAGACGTAACCGCGACGCCCTAGGTACGAGGTTTAGCACTATCAACTCAACACAAGAGGCGGACCATGTGGCAGCTGGCGAGCCAGGTAAGTAAAAATACATTGCACATACTTTGATAGGAATTATCATTATCACACACTGCACAAGTCCCATCAAAGTGGGGGCGACTGTAGGCATTGTATTTTTGCATATCAGCCCGATGATGAGTCTCGTATAGAGGCACTATCTCTTTAGTTGTGAAAGTCGAGGGAAACGGACATTGGAAGGGTAAAGTTGGAAAACTGGAATTTTTATTGGATTTAATCCTGTTGTTTAGCTTCGGTTGCTTGTTGGACCTCTATTTCAAAGCTCATCCTCGGCCCATAAACCACTTACTTACCCATAAACCAAACCAAAATATCGAAGCCTACCCAAATGACCAAAGCCCACGCCCATGAAGCCTCATTCACGCCCATCCCTCTCCTAATTAGGTAGATGCACATTTAACACATGCTTAAATCTAGTAAAATCCCTTCCTAATTAAGAGAAATCAAATCAAATCCCTTACCAAATCAAATCCAATCACCATCCTAAATTAGGAGATCTATTCCTTATGAGATACCAATTAGAATAAATATCACCATCAATCGAGATTCTATCATATTTGAATAAGGAAAGCCTCCCCTAATTTCCCTATAAAAAGAACCCTTCACCACCATTCACAACCCTAGCAAACATATCTCAAAAATCAAGCCCAAGACACTCTCCTAAGTCCTCTCTTGCACACCCTAGCATCCCTTCCAAGCCTCATTGCCGCATATACCAAAGCCAAAGTCCCCTCCAATTGCCGTGAGCCATCCACTTTCCCTTACACCATTCACGCCTAAGCCCCAAACACAGCCCCCTTTGCCGCAACTTGAGCCACCTTTCACAGCCTTAATCCACACCAAAACAAGCCTTAAACACAGTCCTAAAGTCACACAAAACAGCCCCAAACACTGCCCCCCACTGCATACCAAAACAGTCACAAAAAACGCCATTCACTGCCCCTAAAATTGCCGCACATCATTGCCTATTCTGTCCAGTTTTTTCTGCGATTTTAACCCATAAAACAGCCCTAAAACCATCCTTAAACTACACTAAAAAAAACTACACAAAGTCCCCCCTTTAAGCCCTTAAAACCGCATGCCAATTAGAATCCAAAATCACCCAAAACAGTCCACAAAACGACCAAAACAGTGACCTGAAATGTAGCAGCGAAACGGACCTAAAACAGCAGCCCAAGCATCAAAACAACGAGGAAAGATGTTGAGTAGACAAATCGGAAAAGTATTGGATCAATCCCCCTTCCAACGGACGTGTAACGCCCTTTCTTGAGACGACAAAAGAGGTTACACCTGAGGGCACCATTTTACTTATCTTCTTTCGTTTTATTTTATTTATTTAAAAATATTATTGCATGAGAGTCGTTTGAGGTATGATGTGATTGTTGGATGTACGGGATATGTGTTCCCTTTTGTGGTATATCAGATGGAAACCCGAACGTAAATTCCATAGCCGATTCCGAATGGACGGTAGTACGGTCTGCACTCGGGACACAACGCCACATGCCACTTAAGATACGCATATCTCATCTCATCCAAATTTGTATTTGAGCATGTTATAGTTTATAGGTTGTTTATTTGTTACTTAAGGCATGATTTAATTTCGTTTTGTTATTTGTTAAAGCATATTTATGTTGTTCTTTATGCATGTTATTAGTTTACGTTATGTTTGAATAATGATTTACATGTGTTGATTCTATGGTTTAATATGCTCATTGTATGGAATTGCGTTTGCCGTTTAAAGACTTACTTTCAAGCATGCGAATTTAGAATAGGATTTATTTAGCGAATGCATGTTAGATCTAAATATCCTTGAGCATGATTATTGAGTAGACTCGGTTAGTTTATTGCACAAATTATATCATCACAAATGGCATAAGTAAGGGACCATTCCGAACCCAATGGTTTGAGGTCTTCCCTTGCGAGGGGTGAGTGCGGCCTTAAATATTTGTCCCAATTCACACCGGGTGGCGACTCCATTATTCTCCGGTTTAGTTCCCCGCGGACTACTCTATACTCCCAACTAGGCCGCGAGCCTAGAACAGCATGCGTCGCCCAAGTTCTGTGTCCTACACTAATAAAATAATTTTGACGAAATATTTTGAAAGCGCGTAAAGTTAAGTATCTGAATGAAATTAAAAATTCAATACTAGCCCCCCCACTATTTTTTGGTGAGCCTCTAACCCTCTGTCGAGTGCTCGGGAAACAGAGTTTCCTAGTGGGCTAGGATCCCGTTAAATAACACACAACCTTAACTTTGGCCAACAAGCTGTATAAAACTTAACTAGGTAGATCTCGAAGATCAATTGGATCTCATCCAATTCCTAGATCTGGTAGGTGGACATCCAAGTCCGAAACATATATACAATATATATGCCAATATATCCAATATATTTTCCTAACCTTTTCCTCTGAATCAACTAAGCCTTGGCTTTGGCACAACAAGCTTAATGATTCCAGTTAAGCGGGACCCATTGACATGGAAAGTTTCGTAATCAATGTCGATGGACAAGAATTGATCTTGACTTTGGCCAACAAATCACAACTTGGACAAGACACCGATATAGAAAAAAACTATCATGATTCAAACACATCCGCAATTGACAAAGGTCTTGACTTTAGCCAACAAACCAGTGCCAACTTTGGATCTTGAGTAAGAATCACTCAACGGAAGGAAAAACGCTTAATATGTTTTTTGAGGGTTTTTCACGTAAATTGGCAACCAATTTATTATCTTTGATTAGGTCTCATCATACACCCTTAAGCATGCTTCTAAAACATCATAAGGCGTAAAAGTAAATTAATAACGATATGCAGATGGATATTTAAACAGATTGTTCCTAGAACAAATCGCTCCATTTCCTCTCCCCGGCTAGAACTATTCTAACTCCTACCCAATTACATAATACAATAAAGAAACCTCATTTATATTGAGGGGAATTGGTGAGAAGAGAAATACAAAGAATAAGGAGATAAAAGGCTGGACACGCAGGTCCAATTTAATAAATTCTAAACTTATTGCAATTTCCAAAATTTCCATTACCCTTCTAATATCCATCCGATATACATTATTCATATAATACATTTATATATTCATACAAAGCATGTTATTCAATCAATCTAATCCAATTAATTAATATGTGATTAATGACCATCCAATGTTCAAACAATGATTTGATTTGCGCGAGTCCAATTCATTTAAGAATAAATACTTTTAAGTACGTATTCTTGAATTATATCGAACTACAACTTTAAATCCAATTTATTTGTATTCAATACTAATTTCGATTTAATTCCAAATTAAATATTTACACTTATATATTTGCCTTAAAGACTTGGATTCTAAATCCAATCTTAATGGGTCTCAAAGGCCCAATAACATCCAATGTCATTTTAATTAAAGTCCAATGGACTTTTAATTGATTCTTAAGACATGGGCTTTGGCCATAATGGATCAAACCCAAAATGGCAAGGCCCAATAGGAATCACCATGTTGCCTACAAATCAATTTAGGCCCATTAGGCCCAATTAAATTCTTAAAGGGCCAAGTGATGCATTTGGACTTTATGGAATTGGTTTTGGGCCCAATTGGATCCAATCCAAAAGTCCAAAACCAAACTTGGTCAAACCAAGTCCATTAAGCCCAAATACACACTTTTAGCCCAAATCATATTTAAAGGCTTATTAACATAATTATAATATTCCAAATATCACAATTATTTTAATTAAAGTGTATTAGCCATGATTAATTAATTAAACTCAATATTTCCAAAATATCAATTAACTTAATTAATCATGCTTAATCCAACAATTTATGCTCAACACAAATTGAAGCCAAAATTCATCATTTCATGCTCAACATTCTCTTTGATTTTAACAAAAATATTATTGACTTTGATTCCAATCCAATCAAACCAACAATCAACATTTAAACATGCATTTAAACACATCATTTCATGTTACAAAAAAAAATAAACATGCAGTCCACTGTCTTCACAGTTTCGGCCACACTAAGATTTTTTTTTTTTTTTATTCAATCATTATATTTCAAATGTAATCATGCATAACTCTAAGTTATCATATTCTAAGCATGCTCAAAGCATCAATTTGAAAGAATCATGTTCATGATTAAAATTGGCTCTGATACCATTGTTAGTGTTCCTAGAACATGCCAAAGATCTAATAAGCATGAAAATATGTGATTAAAATCATTATAAGTTGCGGAATATACTTACAATGAACGGATTTGAGCTCTTAAAATTGAGAAGAGAACTCCAAGTTCCAAGCTTAATGTGTTGATTCCAACTCTTGAAGATGTTTCCCTATCACCTTTGTTGATCTTTGAAGTGCTAGCTAACTTGATTTTACAACAAAATCTATGAGAAGAAAATGGAAATGAGATACATTAGGGTTTGTGTTTTGGTTCAAGTGTTACAAAAGAGAGAGAGAATTGGTTTTTGGTAAAATCACTTTTACCCTTTTCACCTAAACTAGTTGGTTGGGTAAATGGTTTTACCAAAACCTTTACAAGGTAGTTAAGTGGTAGGTGGCTTGGCATAAATGCCAACTACCACATGTGAAGTGGGCCCCATATTTGAATTCAAAATTCAAATATCTCTACGAACATTTGCCACGGCTCGGTTCCGTTTAATCCGATTAAAAAAACTTTCGTTTCTAAATAATTAAATCTAATTTAATTAATAACGATGCCTCGCAAATATATTACGAAGGTCGTTTACGAATTAATTCTAAATTAATTCGTTCGTTCATATTAAAGTCCGACTTTAATTTCATAATGAAATCCAATTCATATTAATATATCTGATACATTAATTTTAGCCCATTGAAATAAATTAACTACAAAAATCAAATTTAACTATTAAATTTATTTTACCGATTAATTCCAAATTAATCGCGTTATCTCTCTTTCGAACACATTTAATCCCAAATTAAATAAAGCTTCAATTAATCCCAGATTAATTTTCTCTCTCTAAATTAATCCTAGATTAATTCTAGTCGAGTCAACTGTCATCGGTGAATCTTTGGGAAGCGACCCAAGAGATCTCTGGATATGTTGGCAGTAAATCTGGTTATTGGACTATCCGATAAAGTGAGTACCTCGTACCACGTGCTTACCGATTTATAAGACATGGTTGGCTTCTAGCAAAGCACCGTGCCTACCCAATTCTCCAGAAATATTCTTACTGGAATATATAATCTGTGTCAGGCGTAGAATACGTAGTATTGCGTATTACGATCCAGTATCTGATGCCACGTGCAAGGCCTATGGCTGGAATAGTGTCTGCCCCATACGAAGCACATATCGGATATCAAGCAACTAGTCTCTTTGAATCAGATAATCATGACCTTGTCATATTATCCCGATGGTTGCAACACAATAGAGAACTAGTTATGAACCCCTGCATGATCATCATCTCCATATGTCTGAAGTGATACTTCCGTCTTGACATCACATCCAATACACTACGATTCTCAATCAACCCAATAGAGGCGTACACAGAACCTATTAAAGCCCTGGACGACCAAAACCAAAGTTTACCGATTGTCACAAGTACTAGCGATGCAAGTCTCAGGTTAAGACCAAATACATCTACCCTGAAGCGGACTCCCAAAGACACATATACATACTACCAATGGGATTCTGCGGGGTCTATCCAGAGCGAAGCTGTTTTCCGTACCATCGGTAAAACACAACCTCCTATCGCACTTGCATAAGTATCCTATACTTAAACATATAATAACTATACCGTTATGTCATCACAATGCACACAAGTGCAATACTAGTCTATTCCGCATTATCGATGTGCAGTCTCGATAATACTACGACTAGAGATATTTAATGATTAAACCTTTATGGATTGATACTGTCTCATATCATCTCAATCCAGAACTAATCATATAGACTTTTACCATTTATATATCATAGTAAATAAATTACGAAACGGTAAAAGGGAATTTCATTACTATATAGTTAATTTTGTACAAAAACACAATGTCTTTTACAAACAGTGACGCTATGAGTCATAATTGTCTAACAAAAACACAATGTCTTTTTTTAATTCCATCCATTCCAACAACAAATCATGATAATACACATCATTCTAAAGATAATTGACATTATAATTAAGTCTATCATGTAATATGATCGTGAATCATGTTTGGATTTCCATGGACTAAAATTATTGACCTAAGAACTCATGCTTGAAACACATAATAAATTCTTGGGTAAAGAAAAGAGAATTAATTTGCTATGATTAATACAAGGAATTGTAAGAAGATACTTAAATTTCATGCCCAACCATGGCTGCCATAAGAGAGCAAAAAAAGAAAGAGAGAAAATGGTTTTTTTGGGTGTGAGCTAGGTGAGAAGGAGAGGGAAAATAAACAAAATAATCTTAGCCATAAAATTGGTTGATATTTTCCAATATAAAGTAATGCCATTTAAAAAGTCCATATGCTAAAATTGTTTCTAATTCTCATTACAATATAGTGATTCAAAATTAAGGCCTGTATTTGACTTAATTATGCACTAGGTAAATTCTTAACAGAAAAGTTGTAACCTTGTGTCTAAGCTTTCCATCGTCATTGCCAAAATACTTAAGGCTATTCATGGAAGCTGTTAAAGTAAATGGATACTGACACCGAAAAATTATCCCGAGCTCCAAGGAAGTGTTACAAGTGTTTGTGTGTGTATATATATCACACTATCATATAATTATATGCATATTAACATTTCATGCATGAAAAAAGCAACCCTGATGGGCATGCCGTGATAAATCGGAGTGTTATTGGCTAGGCTGTTTCCGATGGAGCAAGGTAGTTGTGACAGACGTGCATGTGGTGAGGAAGCTCAGTGTGCGTATGGTGGGGAGGTCTAGGCGTGCGTTTGTTGGAAACTAATTGACAGTGTTTGTTTATTTTCAGTAATTTCACTTGTTATTTTATAATGGAAACTAATTTCCTCAGTGAAGATTTTCTAAAGAGTTTATGTTTTATAATTTCATTATCTTATTAATATTAAATCATATTGTATATATTTTGTGAGATTGAAATATTCGTTTGATTATAGATGATTATTATTGTTGTTATTGATATTGTTATTTTTATTTTATTATTACCAATAACAGTTTTGCCACATATAGCCATCGAAAATAGTACCATTAGAACAGTCCTCACACTACCACAAAAATGAGAGATTTGGCATGATAAATTTTGTGTGTTTTCAATTTGATAATAATATGATTTATTAGATATAATTATATGAATTATTCAATGAAAACTGTTAGTAAAAAACTGAAAACACTAATAAAAAAATATCATAAGCTTTGAAAATTTGTAGTTGACCTACGATTCTGACCCTATACTGAATTAATCAATCAATTACTCTTCCTAAGACAAGTCAAAGTTAGAACAACTATGGTTTGAATCAACAAAGACCTTTAAATGTAAGCAGAACAATATATGCAAGCAGTAGAAAGAATCTACATAAAAAACTTGTTGACGGAGAGAAAACTCTTAAAAGTAAAAAACCACTCCAGGTATAAACTATCACTCGAATCCACTATAATAGAGAAAAATCATAGCGATGGTATAAGACCTATGGTGACAACTTCACAGACTCGAATACCTCTAGACTGTAATACCTCGAAGAACTCCTCAAGCCTACACCAAGCGGCCTTCTTCAGAACATCTGAAGTCTCTGAGTGAATCCAATCTGTGAACTCGCGATGCTGGAACTCCAACCTCCAACCACCTCCTCAGAACTCTAAAAGATTAGGGTGTTGGGCGAGGGTTGTGTATAGTGTTGATAGTTACTAAAGAAAAAAATCACCAAAACATAGAAGACAAGGGAATTAATAAGTCTTCAAGTTGATTTGTTTGAAAGTTGGAAACAAAAAAAGGTTTAGGCTATGCGAATTCTATTTCCTATAAAATAACAAACCAAGAGTAAAGTGGCTATGTGTTTTTTTATAGATAGGGTTTTCCTTGCCTCAAATTGGCTTCAAAACGCGTCCAAAATAATCCAGTTACGCACGGGCGTTCAGACGCCACAAGAACTCATGACGAACGCTAGTAGTTTCGTAAAATCGTTCGAACGCAATAATGAACACAAGTGAAACGTGAAGCATTTGGTCAGTTTTGTTCGAACGTGATGAAGAACATGACTTGAACAAGTGCTCTCTGGAAGCTTTTGTTCCAACAGAATATCAAATGATACACTAATGATGAGTGTTTGAATTTAAATAAGAACGCAACACGGAAATTTAAATAAGAACGCAGCACGAACGAAATCCCTAATATCTTCATATGAAATTGTCCACATACTTGTCCAATTAATCTGAGATCTTCAAGACTCATTACAATTCAATTGAACTTGTTTTGTTACAGAAGTTGCCAACACACATGGAACTAACAAGCTTGCCAGTGAAAAACTGATGGTGAAGTAAGAAATTGGCTGAGTTTTTGAATTGAATATGAGATTTTGGGTCTAATGAGAGTGACATATTGTAATAAGCCAACAATACTTCTGCATGGGTGTGGTGACACGGGAAACTGGGCGACGCATGCTGTTCCGGGCTCGCGGCCCGGTTAGGAGTACGGAGTAGCCACGGGGGGCTAAACCAAAGAATGATGGAGTCGCCACCCGGTGTGAACCGGGAAAATGAGATTTAAGGCCACACTCACCCCTCGCAAGGGAAGACCTCAAACCATTGGGTTCGGAATGGTCCCTTACTTATGCCATTTGTGATGATATAATTTGTGCAATAAACTAACCGCGTCTACTCAATAATCATGCTCAATGATATTTAGATCTAACATGCATTCGCTAAATAAATCCTATTCTAAATTTGCATGCTTGAAAGTAAGTCTTTAAACGGCAAACGCAATTCCATACAATGAGCATATTAAACCATAGAATCAACACATGTAAATCATTATTCAAACATAACGTAGAGGGCACACCCCCAAGCTTATGGAACCAGGGCCTTCCCAACAATAAGGCAAAAGTAGCTGGGATATCCAGCACTGTAAACTCAACTTCATCCTCAACCGGGCCTACTTTAACCATAGCCATAAAAGTACCTTCCACTCTGCGCTTACTGTCATCGTAAGCTTTAATGGTCATGTTGGAAGGGTCCAAGTCTGTTGCCTTTATGCCCAGCCTGGCCAAAATCTTCAACGGGCACACATTGATGGTCGAACCATCATCCACCATTACACATGAAGTCTTCTTACCCTTCACTTCAGCTCTGATAAACAAAGGCCTGTTGTGATTTCTACCCTCAGCCGGGAGTTCTTCTTCTGAAAAAATGATCCTTTGTAAAGTGTCTCCTCGTACCGACCCGACAAGCATTGCGGGGTTGGCATCCTCAGGCACCACAATTTTATTCAAGGCCTCAACCATGGCCTGCCTATGCTCTTGAGATGTACACAGTAATTCCCAGATGCTAACCTGAGCCCGGGTCTTTTTCAACTGCTTCAACACTGTATCTCCCTCAGCATTTTCTGCACTTTCAACCACTTCTCTACCATCGGTCAAGGCTTCCTTACCCCTTTTCTGCCACATCATTGTAAATGCGGCCGCTGCGGGTCATTCCCCTCACTTCTTCCTCATCACCACTAGAGAAATCAAACCAAAAGTTCTTCCCTTGCTCAGTCTCATCTTCACTATTACTATCTCAGATTCCCAGGCAAAAGGCTTGAGGGTGAAAGGATTTTAGGATAAGGTCTTCTAGGAGGCCTGAATTGATCATGTAGGTTGGTGGTGGTACGGCTCGGTAGTTGGGTAATGGATTTCTGTGTGTGTCAGGCTGTTCTGTTTCTGGGTCGGGTATTTTCTTGGAATCTATCAGGTCTTGGATTTCATGGCGGAGTCGGGTGCAATTATCAGTGTCATGGCCTTTCTGTTGGTGGAAGTGACAGTAAAGGTTTAGGTTGTAATGTGATGGTGGGGGATTGGGTAATGGTTTGGCCTCCAAGGGTTTCAGAAGTCCTTGTCTTTTTAATTTCTCCAACACCTTAGACAAGGGTCTCCTCAAGTTGGAGAATCTCCGGTTCCGGATGGCAGCAATCTCCATGGAGACAGGTTTGGTGCCCGATGTCCCTCCAATAGGCCTCCTACTTAGGCCATAAAACTTCCTGTTTTCCGCCTCTTCCTCTTCAATGTCCATGACAGTTTCCCTCAACTGCCGAAAGTCTGTAATCATGGAGGTCATCCTCCTCAGTTTCCCATAGATGGAGGGCTTGGTGCCCTTGATAATCATCTTAATTTGGTCCTTCTTAGAGGGCCTAGTCTGTATTTTCAACAATTGACTTCTCCACCGGTCTACATACTCCTTGAAGCTTTCCTCTGGCTTCTGCTTAGTGTTCTCCAAATCACGGAGTGACAAATCAATCTCCAAGTCTGTGACGTATTGCTTCAGAAAAGCATCAGCCAACTCCCTCCAATCTTCCCCAACCTTCTTCTCAAGGCTATGATACCAAACTACCGGTGCCCCTTCAAGTGACATTCCAAACATTTTCAGGGTCTGGCGCTTGGACAAACCCACTGAACTCATGACTGAAACATACTGACGGAGATGGACCCTCGGATCCCCATTCCCGTTAAACTTAGCCATATCCGGCATCTTGAACTGAGCCGGCAACTGTTCTTTA
Organism: Zanthoxylum bungeanum; assembly: GCA_019454045.1. Classification (NCBI taxonomy): domain Eukaryota; kingdom Viridiplantae; phylum Streptophyta; class Magnoliopsida; order Sapindales; family Rutaceae; genus Zanthoxylum; species Zanthoxylum bungeanum. Next base: position 147,924 of record SKCR01036361.1, on the reverse strand, counting down.
AATGGCATTGCCTCATAATCCAACAACTCTTCATACTTACCCCTCATCTTGCGGGTAACTGTTTCAACCTGATCCCGAAGTTTCTGAAATTCTGCCGGAGACCCAATCATTTTGCCTGTTGTATATTCTGCCATGTCGTCATCAAAAGCGGGGGCATCATCCCCCAACCCAATCGGAGGCTCCTCACGCCTCACATTTCAGAATTTCCCCCAGCACGGGGCACGGCCATGCCAGCCACAGCAGTAGTCAAGGCTTACAGCTGTTCAGTAATCTTTGTGAGACTGTTTTCCAACTGATCCATACGGGATACCTCAATATCTGATTCACTCATGTCTGTTCTCGATTTTTTGGTGAGTCTTGTCCCTTCTCTAACCCAAACGGTATCTATGATGTCTTTTTTTAAAGACAGAGGGTGTTAACATAATATATGTATGCATGATGTGCATGAGAAGCATATAATATATAAATCATACTAAGTCAATAAAATTTTCAAACAAATCGACTTATTATCATTTTAGAAGCTTTTGGGCTGACTGTCATAAGAGTGAACCCGTCCCAGTTTAAATGGCCCAACGAGTTCATATCTTATGGCAAGGAGCCCAACTAAATCCAAATGATAATATTCCGAACACAATCACAAAATGGCCCATCGTTATTTAGAAACCTTTGGCCCAATAATCATAAGATATGTTCTTGTCCCAGTTTAAATGGCCCAACAAGCCCATATCTCATGACAAAAGATCCAAATGGATCCAGATAGCAATGTTCCCAAACACAAGCATACAAGGGAGATAATATAAGCATAAAATAATAATTTCTACGGTGTGGCCCACCATCATTTCAGAAGCTTTGGGCCTAATTGTCATAAGATACGAACTCGCACCAGTTTAAATGGGCCAGCAAGTTCACATTTTTGACAAAGAGTCCAACCGCATCAAAATAAGGGCGGTCTTAAAGCACAAGGAAATATTTGTTCTAGGCTACACAACCCGGTCTACGCGTGGGTTCGTGGGAGTATGGACAAAGACTCTTGTCGGCGAAGGATTGCCCACAACTAGGTCTCCCCACTCAAGGGTTCGAGTGACCAAGCAAGCGCACCCTTTTTTATACCTTACGGTACGTGCCAACAAGTCATGGTGTGTGACTAACTGTCAAAAGGATTCCTTGTTACAGATTCCCCAGAGGGAAGGTGGAGCGAGGCTCACTTAAGTACCCAAGCCTCTTAGGCTCTTATCGCTTGGTGACAGGAATAAGCAACAAATCCTCCAAATTAGTATGTCACAACAGGCTAATGGTAATGATCATTTATGTGCCTTCGCAGCTTTTCCTCGAAAGGCAGTGAGTGATGGAAGACACCAAACCACTAACTAGCCTTAAAATGTCTTTAATCAACAACCCCCATTTTACAAATTTGTAGACACGGTTAATTAAAGCATAAATCTATACATTACAAGGCATTGTTTCGGGGCCGATTCTCTATCCCCAGTGGAGTCGCCAGACTGTGGTGACACAGGAAACTGGGCGACGCATGCTGTTCCAAGCTCGCGGCCCGATTGGGAGTACGGAGTAGCCACGGGGGGGCTAAACCGGAGAATGATGGAGTCGCCACCCGGTGTGAACCGGGAAAATGAGATTTAAGGCTGCACTCACCCCTCGCAAGGGAAGACCTCAAACCAGAATGGTCCCTTACTTAATGCCACTTGTAATGTAAAGATTTATGCAATAATCCAACCAAGCCTATGACATATATTTCAAAGTCCACCACAATCCTAAGTTCACATACATGAATATAAAGCTTACATCTAAACATACATGAAATCAAGTCCTATTGCTAAGTTTGCATGCAACAATAAGCATATAAAATCATAAGAGTTCAATCATTCATGCCAACATAAACACAAACAACCATGGCAATATTGTCATGCGATATAAAGGAAATCAAAATAACAGCGAACATCTCATGTTATAAGCGCATTATAAAGGCATATGAAACAAGATCAAAATAACCGCATAACTTGAAGAGATTAAGGAAGATGCGAATCTAAATACGTAAAAGATAAACCACTAAAAATGCACTCGTACATTAAAGATAAACGTGCCGTGATATAATGCCAAAGAATGTGATTAATCATGATTGGAAGAAGCAAAAAACGCAAAGAATGAGAGAGATGCAAGTGCGCACATGCGGACACTACAAATTCCTGATTAACCATGTTATATGTGATGCGAAAGATGATAACTAATATGGGCACAAACATGCATTTGAATACTTTTCCAAGTGGTACGTGGAATTGTATCCCAAGTACAGACCGTACTATCGTCCATTCGGAATCGGCTACGGAATTTACATCTGGGTTTCCATCCGATATACCACAAGGAATAATATCCACACGCCTTCACAACATGGATGCATAAATTGTAATACATTAAGCCAAGACTAAGGTAGATGATGCAATTATATGGAATTTCATAATACATGTATGAATAAGGCAATGATGTACAAAAGAATCAGTGACATGACAAGAGGCGCAGCGAAGCATTGTAGTAAAGGATCTTATCTCCGTGAAACGGAGGGCCTTTAATCCGACTTACTAAGCCCATGCGCAATGAACACATAATATGCATAAATAAAGACAAAAGTAAACACAAAAATACTCGGCGCGGTGAAGCATCGTGGTAAGGATCTTATCCCCGTGAAACGGAGGGCCTTTAATCCGACTTACTAAGCCCATGCGCAATGAACATATAATATGCATAAAATAAAGGCATAATAACAAAGACAAGATATCGGACTTTGTATATCCGATTGAACACGTCTCACGTCCAATCGAATATACGTCATCCGACGCGGTGAAGCATCGTGGTAAGGATCTTATCCCCGTGAAACGGAGGGCCTTTAATCCGACTTACTAAGCCCATGCGCAATAATCACATAATATGCATAAATAAAGACAAAAGCAAACACGAAAATACTCGGCGCGGCGAAGCATCGTGGTAAAGGATTTTAACCTCTTCAATTAGAGGACCTTTCATCGCACTTACTAAGCCCATGCGCTTTTCTCATCATTACATAAATAAATAACATGCAGAAAATTAAATGGCGGAATAATTAAAAAAACTCAAAATTAAACAAAATAACATGCTGTTTACTCAAGTGGTACATGGAGTTATGGCCCGAGTACAGATCATACTATCGTCCATTCGGAATCGGCTATGAAATTTACGTCCGGGTTTCCATCCGATATACCTCAAGAGGGGACACGCCTTTCATTTTATCCAATGCCCACAACACACATCATATTCATAACACAGATATATTTATCTACTCAAGGGCCGCAACATACATTTAAACATCATAATCATGCGAATAAAGTTCAATGAATAGTAAAAACGAAACTGAAAATAAGTGTGAAAAATACCCTCAGGTCTAACCTTTTTTGCCGACTTTCCGGCTTGCGTTTCACGGAGATCGGAAGGGTAAAGCTCCTCAACTTTTTTGGTTCACTGGTCTAGCGTCTTAACTCACTGTTTTTCTATTTTGCTCGCTGTTTGGTCTCCGATTTGCTGCTGTTTTCACTGTATTTCTGCTCACTGTTTCAGCTCACTGTTTTAGTGTTTCAGTGGACTGTTTTGGGTGTTTTTTAAAGGTTTTAAGTGCAGTTCTTTTTATGTTTTTTTAGGGATAGATGTGCAGTTTTTGCTCACTAGTTTGGGGTGTTTTAGGGGGCTGTTTTGAATGATTTGGGCTTGCAGTACAGGGGTTGTTTCAGGTGCGTTTTTGGGGCAGTAATGGCATCAATTTGAGGGGAAAATGGGGGGCTAATGGCGTGAAACAGGGGCTGCAGTAAGGGGGGCTGTTTGGGCGTGTTAGGGGGCTGTTGTAATGCTAAATTTCGGTGGTGTGGCTGCTGTATGGGGCGTTATTGGGCTGCTGTAATTCGGTAGTGAGAGAGTGAAGACGAAGGTAATAATTTTTTGTTATTTTCTTAGGGAATGCCGTGACTTGATGATAATGTTTGTGTTTCTTCTTTTTTTCTTTGTGATTTGCGTGTGTAGTAAGGAGGGTGGAGAGCTTGGGCGTGTCTTAGAGAGAGTGGAGAGGAGGGTTGGCTTTGGTTAGTGCATGTTTATATAGAAGAGGGCTAGGGTTTGTCCTTGTCTCACAAGGAAGGGATCTTGCATTCAATTTAGGATTTCCAAGAAAGGTATACACAAGATTGAGGGGGGACAAGGTTTATTCAAATTAGGAAGTTACAATATTTGATTTGTATTGTTTAGGCATGATATTTGTTAAGTTAGGCATCTAATATTTTTAATTGGTTAAGATTGATTTTAATTAGGTATATTATCTTTTTAATTTAGGTGTATAACATATTTAATTTGTTTAATTTAGGTATATGTTTATTTAATGTCTCTTTTAATTTGGTAAATGATTTAATTATTTTATTTAATTCAATTACATTATTTAATTAATATTTAATTTAATTTGGGTGTATTTTAGAGGCCATGGGCGTGTGGGCCTAGCTTGGTGTGTGTTGGTTTGTGTGGGCTAGGTGTGTGGGCTTACGGGGTCAAGGTCAAAGGGCTTGCGGGGGTTTTGGGCCGAGGTTAGGTGATTGTGAGTGTCTTGGGCCGGGAATAATTTTTAAAACATAAATCAAACGAGCTACTCGAAGCTAAACCAGTGAACTTAATCCGATTATGAGTCAATTCTTGACTCCTCCCTTCCGACATCCATTTCCCGCGGCTTTCGCAACTTAAAAGGTAGTGCCTCCAACTGAGACTCATCATCGGGTTTCACATGCAAAAATGCAATGCCTACAATGGGAAGGATTTTCAAACAATTTCCCTTTTTCTTTCTATAACTTCTCAGTTGTGCACATAAGTGTAGTGCACTTCTTACTATCAAGCATATGTGGTTTCTTCAGAATATCTCCTATGTATTTAGTTTGAAACAAATGAAGTCCTTCAACTAATGGGATGACCTTATGCCTAAGAAGAAGCTGATAGTACCGAGATCTTTAAGAGCAAATTCTGAACTCAAGTGAGAGATCACATCTTCTACTAGATTTATCTTGGATTCTATGACTAAAATGCCATTTACATAGACAATTATGATTACTACATCTATATTGACATGTTTAATAAATAGTAAGGAATCTGGCTACGACTTAGTATATTGCCAGTGAACTAATGAAATCTTTAGGTGATCATACCAGGCTCCTGAGGCTTGTTTTAGTTCATAAAAGGGCATTGTTCAACTTGTAAATGTGATGGGGAACTCTGAACTGATATATCTAGCTGGCTGATGAACATAAACATCTTCATAAAGGAATCCGTTAAGGAAAACATTGTTTATATCTAGCCATCTTATCCTCCAGTTGTTCATAACTGCCAAACTTAATTTAACTTTTATGGTAGAAGGTTTAAAAATTGGACCATATGTTTTAAAAAAAAATTTATTTATATCTAGAAATACTACCATCAGGGTTGCACTTTACTCTTAACACCCATTTAGTACTAATGACATTATAAGCTGTCTCAGCTGGAACTAAAGATCAAGTCTAAGTTTTTTTTAAGGCATTAAATTCTTCTTTCATGATAGCAAACCACTGAGGATCACTAAAAGCATATTTTACAATTACTGGCTCAATATTAGCAGTGCAGCTAAATAGGATTTTGGCTTAAAAATACCTGATTTAGACCTTGTTTTCATAGGATGAGATGGGCGAGCAAGCTCATGATGAAGAAGGGTGTGAAAAGAGTTATCAAAGGATATATGAGCAACAATGTCATGAGTTTGTGAAGTATTTAAGTTAACTTGAGAAAAAATGGCTAACCTTTCTAAGGATGTGTCAGAATGCACCACTGTCTCTAAAGAAGCTATTGAGAAATGGTCAAGATTTTGAGTGCACATTGTTTGCGTATGAGAAGGAATAAGAATTTGAGCTTGAAGAAAATAAGAGGTATTATAAAAAGAGGATGGTATGGAGCTAGGAGAAGGAAAAAGCTTTTTATTTGGAAAATCAGTTTCATCAAAACTAACATATCTTACTATATATAACATCCCTGAGCTCATATTGGAAAGTGAAATCTATGCAATTTTCCATACTTCCATATTGTACAGACATCTAAAGAACTCATATTGGAAAGTTGAGACATGTTATATGATCGGTGGTAAACACACACGTTACACAAGCGCACGTATCGCTCAAGTAGTATAAAAATATCGATCCCACAAGGACTTAATTTCTAATGTTGTTATTAATTATTGATTCTTTTTTATTTACAGGTATCAAATTGGGATGGGAAGGGAATGATCGCTGATTGATTGATTGAATATGGATTTTCTAAATAAATAAATAAAAGTGTTGGCGGTATTTTTAGGTCCTATGGCATTTAAAAACAGTATGGCAGGGGTAAAAAGGGTAATTCTTCCTCGGTAACAATCATCAACCGGCCCGACCATATTAGACCGAGCACTTGATGGTAAATGACCGACCACTTTAGATCAGCGACCAGGTATTTATCAGATCGGTAGAAGCATTCTCAGTCCAAAGAGCCATTATAACCGACCATATCAAGACCGACCACATGACGAGATATGCTACAGAAGATAAGGAATCCTATTTCTGCGGATAAGATGACAAGTTATCATATTTCCATGGGGTAAACTGATAAGTTAGTATCCTAGTAGAATAAAGGAAATGGAGGTAGTTTTGACTAGGAATCCTTATGGGAAAGGGAAATTGTTTCAACTGGGAATCCTTTTAGAAGAAGGAATCTGACTTCCACACTATTATAAATAGGAGGGAGAGTGTGCGTAAGAGGGCATCAATCATCAGAATCATTACCATCGAACTTGTAAACACAAGAGATATCAGAGAAGCATATCTCAGTAATAAAAGATATCGTTCGATTTGTGTCCGTGGACGTAGGTTGGATCTAATCCACCGAACCACGTTAAATCTCTTTGTCGATTGGTGCATTTATCTGTCTTTTGCTAAATTTACTTTTGGTTCCCCCATAACCAAACAATTTCACTATTGAGGGAGGATTGCCTCGGGAGTAATATTCCCATATTGCCCTGAGACCAAAATCCGCTGTCAACAGTTGGCGCCGTCTGTGGGGAGTTAAACAAAAAGCAGTTCGCGTAGTAAGACGATGACAGAAGGTGGAAATCTCCAATCATCAGGGAATTTAGCTACGGATTGGATAGAAAAAATGGAAGAAAGCATGAGGAGAGATAAAGAGGAAAATCAAGCCCTTCTAAAATCCATGATGGACCGACTTGAGAGAATGGAAGGAATGAACAACGAGAGACTTGGAGCCGGAACCAGTCGGAGAAGAGACGAGGTAGCAGAAGGAAAAAGGATTGTAGAGATGAGTGGAGACGATGAACCCATGAGAAGAGGCCACTACGGGATAAAATCCATGGTACCTAACACAACCCCCCTCCTAGCAAAATCGCTCCCAGGCCACTATAGTGGTCGGATATTCAGGGTGACCTTTCAAAATCATTAAAAAGGCCCAAAAGGAGATTAACTGGATGCCGGAATGTGAGGAGGCCTTCCAGCAGTTAAAACAATACCTAACACAACCCCCACTCCTAGCAAAACCGCTCCCAGGAGAGACATTATACTTGTACTTAGCCGTTTCAGAACACACAGTAAGTTCAATACTAGTACAAGAGGCCGAAAATGTCCAAAAGCCAGTGTACTATGTCAGTAAAGCCCTGTTGGATGCGGAGACCCGGTATCCCGTGCAAGAACTGGTTGCCATGTTCCTAATCACTGCAGCCCGGAAATTGCGACCTTACTTCCAGGCCCACCCTATCGGAGTTTACACCGATTATCCTCTAAAGCAGATCCTGCAGAAACCAGAGGCCTCGGGAAGGTTAATAAAATGGTCAGTGGAGTTAAGCGAGCACGACATTTTTTACCTCCCGAGGGTAGCAGTAAAAGGTCAGGCTCTAGAAGATTTTGTTGCAGAATTCATAGAACCCCAGATCTTGACCATAGGGGAATGCAAATGGGAAATGTCAGTAGACGGGTCTGCTAGTGCACAAGGCAACGGAGCGGGAATCGTGCTGAAAAACGATATAAGGAGAAGAAGTGTTGTTCGCCTTAAGATTTACCTTCAAAGCCACAAATAATGAATCAGAGTACAAGGCAATTTTAGCCGGTTTAAGGTTATGCACGGTGGTGGGTGTCCACGATGTGGTAGTAAGAAGTGACTCTCAGCTAGCTATTCAACAGTTGAAGGGAGAGTTTCAAGTAAGTGAGCCGGCTATGATAGCCTACTTGGCCAAAGTAAGAAAGTTAGTAGAAAAAATGGGGAGCGTACGCTTCGAACAAATCGGACGAGAAGGCAACTGTGAAGCAGACTCCCTGGCCAGGCTCGCATCTTTAATAAAGGCAGAAAATCCCAGAATAATCCCTCTTATCTACCTCCGAGAAAGAAGCATAGGGGAGCTGGAAGTAGAAGTACTAGATAAGGAAGGTGAAACCTCATGGACGCAGCCGATTAGGAGATATCTGGAAATAGAGGAAACACCCGAAGACAAAAATGAGGCCAGGAAACTAAAATTCAAAAGCACCAAATTTTCCCTAATCGAAGGGGTGCTTTACCGAAGAGGCTATACAGTACCCCTCCTGAGATGTTTAGCGGAAGAGGAAGCAGATTATGTACTTGGGGAAATCCATGCAGACATTTGTGGAAGCCACGCCGGAGGAAAATTAATCGCTTTCAAAGCCTTAAGGTAAGGATTCTACTGGCCGACCATGCATCAGGACGGTATGAGAGTAGCTCAAAAATGCGAAGGTTGTCAGAAAAATGCCAATATCCACCATCAACCAGTGGAGTAATTAACCACCCTGTCCAGCCCCTGGTCATTTGGGGGCTAGATATCATAGGGCCAATGCCGAGAGGGTGAGGACAGGCAAAGTACGCCATTGTAGCCATAGACTATTTCACCAAATGGGTAGAAGCTGAACCCTTGTCCACCATCACAGAAAAGAAGGCTGCGGAGTTTTTGAAGCGAAATATTATCTGCAGGTTCAGAATCCCTCGGGTCGTCATCACCGATAATGGGAAACAGTTCGATAGCAGAGGCTTCAGAAAACTCTGTGAAGACCTTCAGATCGCCTTAAAATTCACCTCACCAGCCCATCCCAAGACAAACGGGCAGGTTGAAGCAATAACAAAAAACCATCAAGGAAAATCATAAAGCTCGGCTCGGATCCTGCAAAAGCTTATGGGTCGAAGAATTACCGGAGGTGCTGTGGGCACACCGGACAACCTATAAAAATTCCACAGGAGAAACTCCATTTTCCTTATCATACGGATGCGAAGCAGTCATTCCAGCAGAGATCGGAATAACTACCCACAGAGTAAGACATTTCAAAAATGGGCGAAATGAAGAACTTATCAGAAGTCACCTCGACCTGATCGAAGAACAGAGGGAGAAGTCGGCCATGAAGGTAGCAATCTATCAACAAAGAATGGCCCGCTTCTACAACAAAAAAGTTTGAACCCGTACCTTTCTTCCCGGTGACCTGGTACTTAGAAAGGTCACCCTGAATACCCGATGGCCAGAGGAAAGCTCGTTAGGCGCTAAATGGGAAAGACCCTACAAAATAGTAGATGTGGTAAAACCAGGGGTAAAGAAACCTTGGAATGATGAGATGTTAAGGAAGTACTTCTCGTAAGCTGTACTCTTTCTTTTTTTGCAACAACCCGACAAGGGTTAGGAGCTCCATGTAAAGCCTCTCTCAAAATGACCCGTAGAGAGTTGTAAAAATGGCAGTAAGTCCCCGGACATGAATAAAACTTTCTCTTTCCAATAAAGAAAATTCACACCCGCTCTTTTAATTAAACTTAAAAGCCATATCTAAAAAACAGGGGACATACTAAAAACGGAGGGATGATACGAGGCTAAGACACCAAACCTGTGGCCTGCCAATCACAGAAGCTATCATCAACACCCCGGGCAGAATTTCTCCGACCTGACTCATTTAAACATTTGAGGATCATCACTACACCAAGGGATGAATGCATAAGGAAGTACGCGGACCCTTCGTGATGGCATCAAACTCCCAAAACTAGAGCATAACTACCCTATGACTTCACTCAAAAGGGATAACTCGAGACGATAATCGCAGGAAGGGGGTGCCCATACGAGATGGCCGGCCAAGCCAGATTGGTAAGTGCGACTGCGAGAATGCATTCCCGTATATCTAACCTGACCAATGGATCCAAGAGAAGCATAGCACATTGAGGGATGATACCTCTGTGGCGTTTGCTTTCTCCAGTGTTATTGAGCATAAGAAGGAATATGCCCTTAATGTCTCGGGCACTCTCCTGATCTCTATTTCCCTGAACATTCGGATCCAAGAGAAGCATAGCACAGGGATAGATGATACCCCTGTGGCGTTTGCTTGCTCCAATGTTACCGAGCATAAGGAGGAATATGCCCTTAATGTCTCGGGCACTCTCCTGGTCCCTATTTCCCTGAACATTCGGATCCAAGAGAAGCATAGTACAGGGAGGGATGATACCTCCGTGGCGCTTGCTTGCTCCAGTGTTACCGAGCATAAGGAGGAATATGCCCTTAAAATCTCGGGCACTCTCCTAATCCCTAGTTCTTCGATCACTTGGATCCAAGAGAAGTGCAGCACGATGAGGGATTGTGCCCTCGTAGCGTATGCTTGCTCCAGCGTGGTAAGGAGGAGCCCTCAAACAATACACAGGCTCCATGGAGACCTGAGGTATAGAGGATATGCCCTTACCGTTCAAAACGCACTTTGATCCAAATCTTGGTTCGCCGGGACTCTGAATAGAAAGATTCACGATTATGAGACATCCGTGTTGTTATTTACACTTTAACGTTTTGCTTTGGGATAAGTGCTAAGTCACCCCCACCTTTTTATTTTATTTTCTATAATTTTATTTTTGTTTTTCATTGGTCTGGCAATGGGATGCCCGTGCCAGATTCGGTAGAGCTTCAAAGGTTGATTCACTTCCCTTATGAATAAGTCCCAAAGATTACCTGGCTCGGGGCTGGATATTGTTCCGACGAGGCCACTTGATCAACCAGCTCGGGGCCAGACTCGTTCCGCTGAGGCCACTTGATCAACCGGCTCGGGGCTGGATTCGTTCTGCCGAGACTCTAAGTATTTCTCTCAGCTCGGGGTCGGGTAAACATCCCACCGAGTCTGTCTGATTGGACTGGGGACGTAACATTCCCCTAGGGCCAAGTGTTTCTCTTAGCTCGGGGTCGGGTAACATCCCACCGAGTCTGTCTGATTGGACTGGGGATGTAACATTCCCCTAGGGCCATGTATTTCTCTCAGCTCGGGGTCGGGTAAACATCCCACCTAGTCTATCTGATTAGACTGGGGACGTAACATTCCCCTAGGGCCAAGTATTTCTCTTAGCTCGGGGTCGGGTAACATCCCACCGAGTCTGTCTACTTGGACTGGGGACGTAACATTCCCCAGGGCCAAGTGTTTCTACCAGCTCGGAGTCGGGTTACGTTTCACCGCATTACCTAATTCTCTGGCTTAGGTTATCCCCCCATGGCCAGGCCTCGAATGATCATTTGCGGAATAAGGATCAGAGCAAGTTGTAAAAAAAATAAAAAAATAAAAAAAAAAACTAAAAAATGGAGGAACAGAAGCACATAAAATATTTACATAAATATGATTGTAAAAAAGTTATTACAGGAAAATTTGTTAAGGAATTAGCGAATCTGAGCCCGAGAGTATTTGCTGACGCACTCGCATTTCGAATTCAAGTGCGGCCCATAAGTCACTTCAAGCGTCAAATTACTAGTCACATCTAGCGTCAAATCACTAGTCAATCAATTGATGTGATGTCTAGTCACTTTGATTGACTTGACAACTTGTCATGAGTGATGTGAATAGTGATAGATGTGATGTAAATAGTGATGTGAGTGGTTGACAAGGCTTTAATGCTTGCACTTTTGGTAAATGAATTTTTAAAATTCAATTTTATGTATTAGATACACATTTTACACAAAAGAAACACTTTTTGTTCTTTCCTCAAGTCACGCCCAAGGTGCAATTGTTTCTTCCTCAACAAACTCGGGTGGCAGATGACTTGGCTCGGCCTCTGAAAGAAGGACGACCGCTTCCACATCAATGACCGGGGAAGCAGCGGCAACTATGGCTTCAAGAACTGGAGCAGAAGCCTCAGGTCAAGTTTCTTCAGGAGCAGGAACCTCAGGACGGTCCTCGACAGGAGCAGGGAGTACTGGGGCAATCGAGATCGGGTCGGGATCCATTACTTCCTCGGGAGAAGAGGGCAGCCATTTCTGAAACTCCTCATGTGAGATTTACAGAAGCGAATGGCCACATGAATGGGCCCCATATCCAGGTCGGGCAGTACCAGCGGGATAATCTCAGCACAATCCCCGACCCCATCAAGACAAATTGCTTCTCTCTCAGCCTCCAGCTTAGCTTCCTTTCTCCTAAACTCGTCCAGAACCCGTGCTAATTCTTCATCTTTGGCCCGCAGTTTAGATTCAACACTGCACACCTCCACCTTTAGGACCCTGATCTCGCCCCGGGCAGTTTCCAAATCCCCATTGGTAGCATCTGTATTTTTTCTCTCCAGTGAGGCGGCGGCCCTAAGAGCTTTATTCATTTTAAGAGTCTCAACCGCGGCCATCTAGTGATTTTTTACCTCCTCCTCAACAGTAGCCAGCTTGGCTTCCACTTCAGTAAGACGATTCTGAAGCCTCTGGGCCTGATCGCCCTCAGACAGAAGACTCAAAAGGAGATCCTTGTTCTTGGCCGTAAGATAGTTCGCCTGTAAAAAAAAAGAACAAAAAAAGAAGATCAGAACACAGAGTGAATCGTGAATTTATAATGGGCATAAGGAAGGAAAGACTACCTCGGCCATCCGGGAGCACAACTCCGTAACCATGCCCTCGGGAGAAAGATCTTCATACCTCGAAATCCTCTCCGGAGGAACCGCCTCGGCCAATTCATTCATGGTCGGCACTAGATAAGAGGTGGCCTCACTGATGTCCTTGCCAAGGACTTCTACGCCGAGGATCACAGCACCCTTCCATTTTTTGGAAAGGCCCTCCAGCGTTTTCCTCTCTTTTTGAGCTGGCTGTCTTTCGCTTGGAGTCCGTTCCTCTTCTATCTCCTGAACCAGCTCGGCTTCCTCTGCCCCAATCAGGCGTCTCATTTTCCTGGTAAATTTTGAGGAACTTTCAGGTCGGGTAACCATCATGGGTGGCGTCCGGGAAGGTGAAGATAAACTTTGGATAGTCGGCGGGGTCGACTCTTCAGTCACCTTCCTGACCTCGGAAGTTTCAGATCATTTTCGAGAGGACCCAACCCCATCGTGGCCAAATTTCTTTGTCGCACCAACCAGCTGCTCGAGGTATTTCGGCCTCTTCGACATTCCACAAAAGACAAGGGAAAAAAGTGGTCAGTCCGGAATCTGAACAAATTCGAAGAATATAGTCACACGAAGCAAACAAGGGGGCAGGTTAGAAGGTTAGTAAGGACTACCTATCCGCCCCTGGACGTTTAGAGGAACGATCTGAATAAGGCCCGATTCGACAAAAGTCGCATCATTAACCAACTCTTTCCAATGACCAGCATATCGCCGAGCCCAGTACATCTGAGCCTGGACCTGATGGGAGACCTTGGGAGCGTCCATCCAGCAAAGCTGGGAAGAAGCAAAAGAGTTGTAATTCTATCATAAAAAAATTAGGAAAAATAAGGGTTAGATTCCTAACCTCCAGCTCTAAAAGTATCCGGGACTGAGATTTCTTCTTCATATGATCTCAAGACCCGCCCCCAATCTCCTGTTGCCCAGAACCATAGATCCTTGAAGTTTTTGTTAGAGTTAGGAAGTTTGCCGGTGATGTTTGAAGAGTCCGCGTAAGTAGAGAGGTAGTACCAACGATGATGCGTCCTTGGGTTGGCCTTCAATCGATACAACCTCTTCACCTCTTCAAGAGAAGGTTCGCTGAATTCCGCTCGACGCCAAATCACATACAGATCGGCCAGGATCCTCCAACTATTCAAACTTAGTTGATAAGGGGCAATTTCTATATCAGCCAACATCCACGTGAAATAACGTTGAAGCGGCAGCCGGAGTCCACACTCAAAGAAAGCTAGGAGCAAAGCCACCGAACCCTCATCGGGACGTCTAGCATGATCCAGTGGTCCAGGAACCTCCAAGGCGATATCAATCGGAATATCATATCGTTGCCGAAGCAGTTCCAGGTCATCTTCAGTTATCTTGGAAGGCCGGTCCATATCTAAACCAGAGTAGTTAAGTTCACCGTGCTCTGGGTCCTTTCGTGGAATCTTGTGGTGGTAAGTATCTTCTTCGACTTCATAAAGGGTAGGGGTAGTGTCCTGATCCTCTATGCTTGGTGCCCCCGAGCCCGAGGAGAGCTCTATGGCAGGGACGGTCGAAGGTTCAGTAGGGACTGCCGAGGAAGACTCGTTGACAGAGATCTATGTCATCAGGGGAATAAGAAGGGAGGGAGAGGTCAGTCTACAGCAAAATTCCAAGGACGGCCAGAGGTTCTACATTTACATTCAAACTACGGGAAAACTAGGCCTATGAGTTCTAATCACCCTAGCAAACATCCGTTAAACCATAAATCTTTCCCTAAACAGCATCAGTCAAAAAGCACGGAACCTAGAACAAACACGTAACACACAAAAAGAGGGAGAGAAAAAGCAAACAAGGAAGTCGTTCAGAAGACTTACTTGATTTTTTCTGAAAGCTAAGATGGATTGAAAAGCTTCGGTGGTACTGAATCGAACGTCGCACAGTTGAAGAAGAGAGAGTTCCCACAGTTGATGAAATTTTGCCAAACAGATGTGATATGGTCGAGTCGTCTTCTTAAATTTACCTGTGTGACCGTCAGATCATGAAAGGATCTTGGATGTGCGCCGTGTGTGAGCTTCGGAAGAAATTTGACGGATTGAATGAACGGTTGAGATCAAATGTAGTTTCGCATCAGTAGTAAATAGTCAATGTTGTCTACTTTTTTACGGAAGGCCGGCGGATATTTGACAAGCCTCAACTTTGGGTTGAAACCCTAAAGGTGATTTGACAGGGATTTAAACAGACGTGACGGTTGAGCGTCTCGAGGAAAAGTCCCCAAAAGAGCGGTGAAATGAGTTCGTTTTGGCATGAGAAAGGAACTAGACCAGGCATTCTGGTTATACCGAGGATATTGTAGAAGCACGACAATAAAATTATCCTCACAAAGTCCAGCCATCACTCCACCAGGAAGACTATTCTTCTTATACTTCCCGACACCAACTTGTATACTCGTTGGAACCGAGAACTATGGGGCAGATGTTGGTGGTATTTTTAGGTCCCATGGCATTTAAAACAGTATGGCAGGGGTAAAAGGGTAATTCTTCCTCGGTAACAATCATCAACCGACCCGACCATATTAGACCGAGCACTTGATGGTAAATGACCGACCACTTTGGAGCAATGACCAGGCATTTATCATATCGGTAGAAGCATTCTCAGTCCAAAGAGCCATTATAGCCGACCATATCAAGACCGACCACATGGCGAGATATGCTACAGAAGATAAGAAATCCTATTTCTGCGGATAAGATGACAAGTTATCATATTTCCATGGGGTAAACTGATAAGTTAGTATCCTAGTAGAATAAAGGAAGTGGAGGTAGTTTTGACTAGGAATCCTTATGGGAAAGGGAAATTGTTTCAACTGGGAATCCTTGTAGAAGAAGGAATTTGACTTCCACACTATTATAAATAGGAGGGTAAAGTATGCGTAAGAAGGCATCAATCATCAGAATCATTACCATCAAACTTGTAAACACAAGAGATATCAGAGAAGCATATCTCAGAAATAAAAGAGATCGTTCGATTTGTGTCCGTGGACGTAAGTTGGATCTAATCCACCGAACCACGTTAAATCTCTTTGTCGATTGGTGTATTTATCTGTCTTTTGTTAAATTTACTTTTGGTTCCCCCATAACCAAATAAATTCTCTATTGAGAGAGGATTGCCTCGGGAGTAATATTCCCATATTGCCTTGAGACCAAAATCTGCCGTCAACAAAAAGTATAAAATGAAACAAAAGAAATTAATAATAAAGAAAATAAACAACTAGGGTTGTGATTCCACACAATATTATTCTAATGATGAATTAATTCTCCTATATATGTGTAATAAATCAGTTGTTAACCCAGAACACGAAGATATGCATAAGCATCTTCTGATGGTCAGATACAAACACCCAAAGTAACCCAATTAATTATATTCCTATGTTAACCAAGTTACCCGAATTCATTAAGTTCAAGTTCCAATTGTGGCTACCCACGCCCGTTAGGTATATTCCTATCCTAAAAGGAAATTTCCCCTAAAGTGAGATCGTGAGCTATTGAATCTAAGGCTGAAACCTAAAATCCCATTTTTATGTTCATTTTAGGTTTACCACATTAATCTTATTAGTGATCAGGCAACAAGAAGCATTAAGGTTAAGATTCAATAAAAAAGCCAAGGTATTACACATAATATAATTAAATCAATTATTAAACTTGTAAATATTGTACCTTATCACTTCCCTAAATTAAAAATAAAACGATGGGGTTAGGAGATCCACCTTTACTATTTCAAATTTAAAAATCTCAATTATTATGATATATAAATTTGCATTATATTATCAACCAACCATATAAGCAATATCCTGATTAAGTCATGTGATAATTAATTCGAACCGGCCATAAATGTGGTATCTAATTAAGTCAGGTTAAAATTAATTTAATTAAGTCCAACTGACCATATAAGCAGAGTCCAATTAATTCAGGTTTTAAGATAATTTATATATTATAATTAAGAGAGATTAATTTAAATTATCATAATAAAGGTTTCACCCTTCCCCTGGCGGAAATTAACTACAAAACATAAAAAAAAAAAAAAAAAAAAAGATAAAATAAATAAACTATTATTACTACTACTAAAAATAAAAAAGCATTACGATTGATATATACAAACAAGATACAATCCTTAAATCCTTCTTAAAAACCTCAAGGAAAGTATGAATTTGAAAAATGAAATCAGCTTCTATTTATAGGCTCCAAAAACGGGCCGCGTCATGACATACGCTACAGTAAATGGCGGCTATCGGCAGACTGAATTATTGGCTCGGCATCGCGACACATAAAGGCCTAGGCATTGCAATGGTGACATCATGATGATGCAAGTGATGACGTGTGTTGGTAGGCTGAATTATTATGCTGATGTCATAATAACGCGGTGATGATGCATGTGATGACGTGGTGATGACGCGTGTGATGACATGGTGATGACGCGTATCGACAGCTGAATAATTGAGACGCGTCGGGACACAAAGGGATTGCGCGTCATGACACGTGAATAGTGAATTTCCCATTTTTGCCTTTTTTTCCGTTTTTTGTCGTTTTAGCCCCAAATTGATCTATTAAGTCCAAAAACTTTATTTATCTTTAAAACACACAAAAACACATCAAAATGTTCATCAAACTCGAGAAACCATACAAAATATTAGGTCAAATGGGCGGTAAATATTGATATATTTTCCGCTTATCACACCCTAAAAACTAACATTTTGCTAGTCCTCTAGTAAAACAAACAAAACAAAATGAAATAAATAATTAAAACTAAATTAATCTAAGCCTATTTCATAGAAATCACGGTTGCATTTAGTGTATACAACAAGCCTTTAAACCCATATGTGTCCCTAGTGGATTAGTTATAGTCTCGTGAGGGTTTACAACGATGATACCCACAAACGTCAATTAAATACACATGCAATCACACATAAAAACAAAAGAAATAAATAAATAAAATAAATGAAAATAATAGTTGTATATATAATGTCCTCAGAGAATGTCTAGCAACAAAGTTAAAGGAACCTTCAAAATGCACACTACAACTAAAATACATTCCTTTGAACAAAGTATCTAAATCAGACTTTAAGTGTGTGTGTGAATAGCTCTTCAAACAACTTTGATTATAAGTTATTAACTAGGTGAGTTTGTCTCAATTCTCAGTAGTGGATGGGTCAAACCAATTTGACTATCTAAAATTATTCTGTCTGCTACAATATGCAAAAAGTCAGGTATGATTTTTTTGAAGCATTACCATTTGACGTGAACAATCACTACTTACTGAGATAAGATGTCCAATTACTAAGTAAAAGCTTAATTATTAACTAACTCAAGTTGTACCATTTCACGCGAACAGTCATTACTTACTAAGGCAAGACGTCTGGTTACTAGGAAGATGCTTGGTCAGTTTTTATTCAACATTTTTTTTACCTCACATCATAAATAAATGTTGACAAAAACAGATATTCAGGCAAACGGTCATTCATCAACCACCAATTATTTCCACTAGTCACTTTGTTAATTCCTTATTATCTAACTGGTACATAACTATTTTTTTAGTGCATATGAGTCTGACCTAGATATTAGGATCAAAGTATAGGATACAAGTTAAATTAGCATTTATCATTTGCTAGAACTTTTTACTAAGACATACAATCTCATCATTAGACTCTATTATTTTTTTTTCTTTTGACTAAAGCAAGCAAAAATTAAAACACGCAAAACATGAAAGACACACGACATGCAGGGAAGAAAAATATGTAGGAAAGAAAAAATAAAACCGATAAAAATAAACAACATCCTCAAACCTAAACATAGAATTGTCCCTAATGCGTTACAAAATAAAAGAAAGGTAAGGGAATAATGTTATCGTGGTTTCTTCATTCCTCAACCCCATCATCGTCCTCGCTGCAATCCCCTAGATAAGCTGAAATATAATCATCATTCAATCTCTGATGGTATACCATTCGCTGATGTAGTTGAGCAATGTAATCAACACGAGATTCCCACTGATCTATGCGTTATGTCAGAGAATGAGATCGCGATGGTCATTGCGCTGGTTGAGGTTGCTGATATGGCTATACAGGTGCTGATGAGGAACTGGCTTGTGCAGGCCTCTCTGCTCGGAGGTGTTGGATAATTCGATTAGTTAATGCAGTAGTGGGCTACATTGATTCTTCTCTATGATCCTTGGGCACTCTAGCCAGTGTGTAGAGATTGGTGATCAGGCTGTAATACAAAAGGCTAGTCTGTGTAGAGTGTGTTTCCCAAACTATATTGGTCGATATCAGCCCAAAAACATCTTTGGTATGGCCTTCCAACAGAGAATATAACAGGATCATCTGTTCCTTTGTGACATTGGTAATATGGATACCTTACAGTAATGTGCGGGTAAGGAAATGAAACCAAACCTTGGCATATGGCTTAAGATATCGTGATCTCATCTTCAAATATTCGATGTTGCTACTTATATCCCATATATAATTGGGGATACAATGTGTTTGTATTAGATGAGTCATATCTAGATGCTCCATAGCTGCCGTATATTCATCTACTTCCATATCGAGCAATATAATACCTATTAATTGTGAATCTATCAAACATCATATGTTGACTTCTAACTAACACCTGATATGCCTGATGCTCGTAAGCATTGGCATAGAAATCATGGACTACAGGTATACGGGATTGGGTAGCTGTTGGCAAAGCTTATACCAAAGACGGGAGGTGATAATTCTATCTATATAGGGAAACTGCTCGGGGTTAATGTCAAAACCCCTCTCCATGATTAGGACTTTTTATCCCATTCCTTTTTCATGCTGATGCTCAGTGGTTACAAACATAAATTTTATGGCATCGAAACATGATCTGGATGTCGCTGAATTTCGCATTCTTTTAAGGGATATTTTTAATTTTTAAAAATTTCAGCACAGTTTCCCCTAATTTTCAAGAATTCCAAAATTTTCACCCTAAAATTTCTAACACTTCAATAATTCACAAATCACCTTCTCCCCCAAAACTACAAATTTGTCTCAACAAGTACACACAAAATTGTCACAACAGAAACACAGAACATTCACACCCAAAATTTTTTCACAAAATTGACAACCAAATCGCATAATGATAAAAGAGTATAGGACCGAAGGCACATGAATCACGAGCTTGAATTCCTAAATCTGAGTGGTTCACGCCCAAGTTAAGGGGTGGGTATGTGATTTTAGATTGAGTTTGTGGTTTGGGTGAGTTATGGAGTGGATTTGGTTTAATTTCGGTGAGGAAGAAAAAGAAGAACTGAAAGATAAAGAGAGAAAAATGAAAGGCGAAATAGAAGAAATGGAGTTTAATGAGTTTAACTGATAGATTTGAGGGAGAAATTGAGTGTTGGTTGAAGAAAATGAAGAAATCGAGGAAGAAGATGAGAGTGAAAGTGAAGAAAATGAGCGGCGGCTACTGGTTTTAGACCTGGAATCACATACGCGTCGCGACGCGAAGCATATTTTACGTTGCGATGAGAAGCCCTAAAATGGGGGTTATTAACGTGTTAGGTTAGCGCGTCACGACAAATGAGATTTTATGAGTCCCGATGTAATTTTTTTGGCAAAATGCGAATCCTTCTAACATATCCACAAAGATGTGTCTCAAGAGTTGATTCCTTACTCTGCCATCTTTGATGAATTGAATTTTTATCTTCATGATTTTGTCAAACTTTATTCCGTGATATCCCATTTTTACTTGGCTTGCTCTACTTTAAGTGCTCCGTCTATGTTTTTTCTTGCAATAATAACACACAAACTTATAAACTATACAATATGTATACATAAAATAAAAAAAAATTAAATTTAAGTAAAAATAAAAATTTTGCATGGGTTGCCTCCCTACTAGTGCTAAATTTATCGTCTACAGCCAGACGTGTTTAAAGACTATCCATCAATGAGGCTTCAACATGGTTTTAGACGTCCGATTGAGGACAATCCCATGAGTGTTGCTTTTGAAGGGTCTCTTCCAACAATGAGATGACCAAAAGAATTTTGTCTCATTCGGTACTTGTGCCACCTTCTTAAACTTCATCGCTCCAGTAGTCTGCAAAAGAATTGAAAATAAATCAGGAGGTCTCGTATGGTGTTTGACTTTGAATGGTTGTTCCATTCTGTCAAGCTACTGGGAGGTATCCTTGATGTGTACTCTCCAATACCGTGATGTTTCTCCTAAATTCATGAGATTTTCAATATGGTTAGACATTTGCTCTTCCTTTTGTCCTTCATCTTGGTTCACTTTTTCTTCACATATGTATTTTAGCGATTCCTCGTTCAATTCTTCATCTGTCATTTATGCAATGCATGCTTCAAGATCTTCATTTTGAGGGTGGAGAGTTTCATCCTCATTTATTGGTGTGGTTAGTACAGACAGCTCTGCTACTTATTCCTCCTCAGAGACCAAAGAATGATCTAGATCAAGTTGAGATTCTGCTTGTTCGGGCTCTTGAACTGATACCTCCGACTCTTGATATTGTCCAGCCTCTGTCTTGATTAAGGTGTCATCGTGAAATGCTTGGTACTAGAAGGCTTCATCAGTGTCATCTGAAAAATTTTTCATAAGGTATGTTGTTATGGTTTTCTATTAATTGTCTCATTTGATATGTCATTCTCTGTTTGATTGCTGCTTGTCTCTGAAAGGTTTAATTAAATTCAACTTCCCATTTATTGAAATTTTCAGCCATCCGTTTGTTGTGTGCATTGAGCATGTCAATCAACCATTTTTCCTCTAATGGTTCTTGTTCTTGAGAAAAATAATAGGTTAATGGTGGATAAGATGGAAAATATAGTTTAGTGAAATATGTCGGTTCATCATATGAAGGTTTCTGATAGTTTTGCCACCCTGAATTGTAGTTTTACTAGCAATGATCTCTAGGGTGGCTACTATCACATATCTCACATATTTGAAATTGTTGAGCAAATGTTGTATTATTTCTCTCTGACATCCATGGATAGTTATTGGGCTAGACAACAGGCCTTAGAAAACCAGACTGATGCTCTCTGATTTGGGGTGTATCTTCACTTCTTAAAGCTCGTAATACTTTCATCGCCCAATAATGATCCATTTTAAACCACCTAAAAATAAAAGAAAGAAATAAAAATTATGAATAAAAATAAAGAAAATTAGATACAAGTAAAATAGAAAGCCTCAAAATTAATCACACAAGAAAAATAAGTCCCCAACAATGGCGCCAAAAACTTGATCGGTGGTAAACACACACGTTACTCAAGCGCACGTATATAGCTGATTGATTGGTTGAATATGGATTTGATAAATAAAAAATATATATATAAAATGAAACAAAGGAAATTAATAATAAAGAAAACAAACATCTAGGGTTGTGATTCCATACAATATTATTCTAATGATGAATTAATTCTTATATATGTGTAATAAATCGGTTGTTAACATGGAACACGAAGATATGCATAAGCCTCTTCCGATGGTCATATGCAAACACCCAAAGTAACCCAATTAACTATATTCCTATGTTAACCAAATTACTCGAATTCATTAAGTTCAAGTTCCAATTGTGGCTACCCACGCTCAATAGATATATTCCTATCATTGAAGAAAATCTCCCCTAAAGTGAGATCGTGAGCTATTGAATCTATGGCTAAAACCTAAAATCTATTTTCTAAGTTCATTTTAAGTTTACCACATCATTCGTATTGTTAATTAGGCAACAAGAAATATTAATGTTAAAATTCAATAAACAAGACAAAATATAATTAAATCAATTATTAAACTTGTAAATATTGTGTTTCATCACTTCCCTAGTTTAAAAATAAAATGTTGGGGTTAGGGGATCCACCTTTACTATTTCAAATTTCGAAATCTCCATTATTATGAAATATAAATTTACATTATATTACTAACCGACTATATAGGTGGTATCCTGATTAAGTCCTGTGATAATTAATTCCAACTGACCATAAAAGCGGTATCCAATTAAGTTAGGTTAAAATTAATTTAATTAAGTCCAACTGACCATATAGACGGTATCCTATTAAGTCATGTTTTAAGATAATTTATATATTATAATTTAAGGGAGATTAATCTAAATTATCATAATAATGGTTTCACTCTTCCCCCATTGGAAATTAACTACAAAATATAAAAAGAAAGATAAAATAAACAAACTGTTATTACTACTACTAAAAATAAAATACATTACTATTAATATATACAAACAAGATACAATCCTTAAATCCTTATTAAGAACCTTAAGGAAAGAATGAATTTGGAAAATGAAATCAGCTTCTATTTATAGGCTCGAAAAATGAGCCACGTCGTGACGCATAGAGCTTACGCGTCACGATACACGCTATAGTAAATGGCAGTTGTCGGTAGACTGAATTATTGGCTCGGTGTCGCAATGCTGATGTCGAGATGATGCAAGTGATGACGCATGTCGACAGGCTAAATTATTATACTGACATCATGATAACACGATGATGACATATGTGATGGCACGTGTGATGATGTGGTGATGACGCGTGTCGGCAGCTGAATAATTGAGGCACGTCGTGACACAAAGGGATTGCGCGTCGCGACCAGTGAACAGTGGATTTCCCATTTTTTCCCTTTTTTTGTTTGTTTTTTGTAATTTTTGGCCCCAAGTTGATTATATTGAGTCCTAAAATGTATTTATCTGTAAAACACATAAAAACACATCAAAAAGTTCATCAAACTTGAGAAATCATACAAAATATTAGGTCAAATGGACAGTAAATATTGATATATTTTCCACTCATCATTATCGACATAGAATTAACAATGATCTTTAATAAATGTTGACTTGGATGACCAAGTATTTGCTAAAAACTTTAGTATTAGTTAACACTATAATGAAAGTAACATGGGAAAAGAAAGTTTACTGATAACAGCCATATTATAATGAAAAATAGCCACATCATTAACTAAAAAGTAATACATAGAACTAGGTTTTATAACAGGAAAATTCCCCAAGCCAGAATTGTGCCATTCCTATTTTCCTTGATAAGAGAAAAACTCTATTAGAATTGTCATTGATAAGAGAAAAACTCTATTAGAATGTCGTTTTCTTGAATTAATTTTGATATGCTTATAAAAGTTTTTAGTTTTAGGCACATAAAGCATATCACACAAAACTAATTTGAGTTAAATGAAGAGTTAAAACATTGATACATATATATGTTCTCATAAGTCATTCACCATTCCCAACTTAAAGAGAGTTGTTTCCTGTGAATTCAGCAGCATTGGTAGATTTTATGGATTTTTGGTAATATAATGAGTTGCTCTATTGTCCAGGTACCAACCCTGATCAGCCATGCCTTCTGATGAGGCAATGTAAGTTACCATTATAAAATTATTGTTGATTAGGTGCAAAACTATCCTGGAAAATACTCACGATTGAACCTATTTTTGCGTTATATTGTAGTGTGTCTTAGCTTGTAAAAAATGTGACACACTACACCATCATTGTTATTGCCTCTTCCTCCATTGAAACCTCTGCTATTGTTATTGTAACCTCTT
Source organism: Zanthoxylum bungeanum (assembly GCA_019454045.1). Lineage (NCBI taxonomy): Eukaryota > Viridiplantae > Streptophyta > Magnoliopsida > Sapindales > Rutaceae > Zanthoxylum > Zanthoxylum bungeanum. The sequence continues at coordinate 123,454 of SKCR01036361.1, read as the reverse complement.
ATTATTTGTTGAGCTCGATGTCCAGACTGATTCTTCTAGTTCCCATTGTTCCAATTGCCTCCATTACCTCGATTGTTCTAGTTATTTCCATCTATTCCTTGACTATTCCAGTTACCAGACTGACTATTGATCTAGTTTCCCCATTGTTCCAGTTATTGTAACCATCTTTACCTTGACATCCTTTACTAAAATTTCCTCTACCAAAGATATTATAACCACATCTACCTTGATTATTATTTCAATTAAAACCAGTATGTTCTATATTTGAAATAAAAATCCTTTAGATTCACTAGTATGGGTGTTATGATGTCTTTATAACCTAGCTACTTATGAAAGCAGTGATGAGTACCTATAATATACAATTTTCAAGTGTATATACTATTAATTTATCTATAAATTATGGTCTTGAATGGTTTAAATGAACTAATATTTATTTTTTTTATATTTATGATTATTATATGAAGAATTGAGCCCAAAAGAGTGAAAATCCAAAAAACCCAATTTGCACCACAGATTTCTAATGTGTGAAATCTTTTTATTTTGGCCATAACATCCTATACGATGTCTAAATGAAGTGATTCAAGTTGCGTTGGAATGAAGATTCAATTATCTACAACTATATAGTTTACATTAAAAGACTGGATTGGAATCAGTCTTAATCAAAATCGAGCTTGAAATGGAAGATAATTGTAGAAGTGAAGCAGGATTTCCCAGTATGCCTATGACATTAGGGACCACGAAACTGTTGAGCTCACATCTCGTAGAGAGTACAACTAGCCTACGGGAAACTAATCGGAGAATTAAGGAGTCGCCACCTTTTATAAGACACTGTGAATGATTTAAGGCTGCACTACACTCCTCGCAAGGCCGACCTTAAATCTGTTTGGGTTCTAAACAGTCCTTTACTTATCTTAGTATATGTCAAGGTTTGAAGAGATACATCACTGTGGATGCTTGTTTTCACCCGAGGTCTACAATCGAGAATTTGTAGGTTGGGGGCACTAGCGATCCTACAAAATGAAGGTAAAGTGAGCATAGAGGTTAATGACCACTGGTGTGGTGGGTACCGAAGGCACTCTGACGCTCAAGTCAATGATGAAGACGAGCTGTAAATACTGGAGGAGCAAGGCTTGACGTACCTTGACTTCTGTTGACTGCCGTGAGGGCGGTGGGTCGGAGGTTCTAAGAGCTCTGGAGAGAATATGACTAAGCTGAAAGTTGTTAGAAGTTGAATATGACCGACCTGTGGATCGTCCCCATTTCTCGTAGACTTTCTTTTCTTATATATACACTCACGGGAAACGTGTGTATTTATTACCTTCAATTACTCATCCGTTGGATGTTGGAAATGGTCGAGTTATTTGAGATATTCATGAGTCTAAGCATTTCAAATTGAGGTAACTGATTAGTCAAAAGTTCGCTGGGTATGGCTCTCTTTGTGTGTGGGCCTGAGAATGTAATTGGGTCTTTGGCCCAAATCTATCTGGGTACTATTTGGAGGAATTGGGCTGCCACTAGTGTAGGGTCTGAAGTGAAAAGTCAATTTTACCATTGGGCCTAAATTTGGCCCGTACAATTTATCCCATACTCTCTAAGTCAATGAGTCTTTGGCTTGGATAGTACTTGACGTATGTGTCGTCTAAGGCGAGTCCGGAGGATGTGGTGTACTTGTGCGTTGATGCTGCCTATCGATTGAATCAAACGAATGTCTAGTTATGAACTTGACTCTACATGAACATTGGGGATGTTCCCGGTCAACAGAGCCAGATGAAGGTTCATGAGCTATTTCACATGACGTTTTCGTATGGACTGATGGAAGTCCATGTCTTTTTTTGACTCGACATGAATCTATTAGGGATGTCCCCGGTCGACTGAACTGGATAAAGGTTCATGATATAAGTCATATGACATGTGTAATCTATGTCTATAACTTGACTCGATATGAGTCCATGAGGGATGTACCCGGTCGACTAAACCAGTTGAAGGTTCGAGATATAAGTAATACGACATGTGTAGTCCATGTCTATAACTTGACTCTACATAAGTCCATGGGGGATGTCCCCGGTCGAATGAACCAGATGAAGGTTCAGGATATAAGTCATATGACATGTGTAGTCCATGTCTATAACTTGACTCGATATGAGTCCATGGGGGATGTCCTCGATCGACTAAACCGGATGAAGGTTCAGGATATAAGTCATATGACATGTCGTATGGAATGAGGGAAGTCTATGAAGGTCATCACCCATTCTCCTGATGAAGGTCGAATGGACTTGATAAAGCTCCGAGAAGGTCATCGATTCTCACTCTACTAGACCTGAAGAAGGTCAATGAGGGTTCTCATTCCTCATTATATAGGACTCGACATAAGTCAAGAATGGTATAATTCCTCATTCTACAAGACCTGACAAAGATCATTGAGGGTATAATTCCTCATTCTACAATCCTCACTCTACAAGACCAGACAATGGTCAATGAGGGTCTTCATTCTTCATTCTACTAGACCTGACAAAGGTCAATAAAGGTCTTTATTCTTCATTTTACTAGACCATATATGTAGTGTCGTTTTAACGAGTGCCAAGATTCACATGGTAGTGTCGACTGAGATCCTTGACAAATGTCAAGCTTCACACATGTAGTGTCGAGTGAGACATTCAACTTATGCTGAGTGTAGTGTCGAGTGGGACATTTGCCTTATGTTGAATCTTCACAAGTGTTAATTGGAGCATCCTCCTTAAGCTGAGTCTATATCTTTGTAGTGTCGAGTGAATAATTTATCTCAAGATGAATCTTTATTTGGAGCACTCACTCTAAGCTGAGACTAAATCTTTGTAGTGTTGAGTGAGATAACATCCTTATGATGTGTATCCATGTAATGTTGATTGGAACCTTAGGTAGCTCAGCCTACCTATTTGTCGTGTCAAATGAAATTTCAGCCAATAGATGATCCTTCCTCCATGTCGTGTCGACTGGAACCTTAGCCCCCAACTAAGACATGTTCCTTGTCGTGTCGAGTGGTGCTTCAGCCCCTAGTTAGTGTTGGAAAATTATGACCCATAACGTCACTATTTGTAAAAGACATTGTAGTTTTTGTACAAATTAACTATGTGATAATGGAAATTGCATTTTATCATTTTGTAATTTGATTACCTTAATATATAAATGATAAAAGTCCTTATGATTAGTTTAAGATTATAAGATATGAGACAGTATCAATCCATAACGATTTAATCATTAAATATCTCTAGTCGTAGTATTATTGAGACTGGACATCGATAATGCAGAATAGACTAGTATTGCACTTGTACGTGTTATGGAAGCGTAACAACATAGTTCTCATATATTTAAGTATTGGATACTTATGCAAGTGTGATATGAGGTTGTGTTTACCGATGGTACGGAAACAGCTTCGCTCTGGATAGACCCCTCGGAATCCCATTGGTAGTATTACTATGTGTCTATGGGAATCCGAATCAGGGTAGGTGTATTTAGTCTTAACCTGAGACTTACATCGCTAGTACTTGCGACAATGAATACGCTTTGGTTTTGGTCGTCCGGGATTTTAAAAGGTTATATGTACGCCTCTTCTGGGTTTATTGAGAATCGTAGTTTATTGGATGTGATGTCAAGACAGAAGTATCACTTCAGTCATATGGAGATGATGATCACACAGGGATACAGAACTGGTACTCTAATGTGTTGCAACCATCGGGATAATATGTCAAGGTCATGATTACCCGATTAAAAAGACTAGTTGCTTGTAATCTGATATATCCTTCGTACGAGGCAGACACTATTCCAGCCTCAGGACTTGCATGTGACATCCGATACTGGATCGTAATACGTAATACTACGTATACTACTCCTGATAAAGATTATATATTCCTTTAAGAATATTTCTGGAGAATTAGGTAGACACGGTGCTTTGCTAGAAGCCAACCATGTCTCATAAATCGGTAAAAATATATTACTCAGTACATACGTGTTCGGATAGTCCGATGACCAGATTTACTGCCAACATATCCAGGGATCTCTTGGGTCGCTTCCCGAAGATTCACCAATGATGTATGATTCGAACATAATTAATCTAGGATTAATTACGGAGAGATTTTATATAGGATAAAACACTATTTGAAGAGAGAGAATGATTAATTTGGCATTAATCGATAAAATAATATATTCGATATATTCAACGAAATTAGATTTCGACACGGAATTAAAATTGGATTTTTATTCGGGTAAACGAATTAATTTAGAATTAATTCACGGGCGATGTGAATAGTAATTTTACTAGGCATAATTATTTAATTAAATTTGATTTAATTACGTCGCAATGGAAAAATCGTTAATTCGGAATTAGCGAACCCGAGCCCGGGATGTGTTGCGGGCCCACTCAAATTTTGAATCAAGTGGGGCCCACATATCACATCATATGTAACATTAGTAGTCATTCATTGACCTTTTTGGTGATAGAAGTTAGTGAATGAAATCTTGATACCTTGTTTTACACACAAGTTGACAAGGTGAATGACATATACCAATGTTTGGGAGAATTAAGGAGTCGCCACCCATTATCAAGAAACGCGAGGTGCACTTCGCTTCTCAGACTCCGAGGGTTTGGCCCAAGGCGACTGGAGTTGTAAATAAGAAGAAGAAAAATAAGGACAAGGCCAAATCATCAAAAACGTCTGGGATGGGTAAGGATAAATCCCAAGATATATGTCTGCAGTGTGGCAAGCGGGGTCACTGAAAGCGTGACTGCCGCGAGTATAAGGCACACATGAAGGAAATCAAAGCGGGCAAGGCACCGGCTTCAGGTATGTTTGTTATAGAAATAAACATGTCTACTACTAGTTTTAAAAATTTGATTTTTGATTCTGGTTGTGGTACTCATATATGTACTGATGTGCAGGATCTACATATTAGCAGGAGACTGGCCTCATGAGAGATTGACCTCCGCGTTGGAAATGGGACACGAGTTGTCGTTTTGGCCGTTGGCACTTATGTTTTGGAACTGCCCTCAGGGCATGTACTTGAACTTACAGACTGTTATTTTGTACCTAGTTTGACTAGGAATATTATTTATGTATCTATGTTAACCCAATGTGGGTATACTTTTATATTTAGAAACACTGGGTGTTTTATGTATAAAAATGATATGGAAATTTGCACTGCTGATGTAAATATTGGTCTTTATATTTTGAATATAAATCAATCTCAAACATATAATGTAACAAACAAAAGGCTTAAACTAAGTAACAAAGATGGAGCTTTTTTGTGGCATTCTCGTCTGGGATATATTAACAAGACTCATATATCCACACTTTCGAAGAGTGGATACTTGGACGGATTTGATCCAAATTCATACGACGTCTGCGAATCTTGTTTATTAGGAAAAATGCCTAAAACACCTTTTAGCAGAAATGGTGCACGGGCCACTGAACTGTTAGCCCTTGTTTATAGTGATATTTGTGGGCCCAAATCTAGCCAGGCTAGAGGTGGATATGAATACTTCGTAACCTTTACGGATGATGCATCGCGTTATGGTTATGTGTATCTTATGAGACACAAGTCGGAAACCTTTGAGAAATTAAAAGAGTTTTAATACGAACTAAAAAAACAGACGGTAAAAGTATTAAGACATTACAGTCGGACCGTGTTGGCGAATACTTAAGCAATGAGTTTCTTGATTACTTGAAAGAATATGGTATTCTTTCACATTGGACTCCTCCCGAAACACCGCAATTAAATGGTGTGTCCGAACGGAGAAACCGAACTTTGTTAAACATGGTAAGGTCTATGATGAGTCGCACAGAGCTACCTATTTCCTTCTGGGGATATGCATTGAATAATGCAATACTTATTTTGAATAAGGTTCCGTCAAAGTGTGTTCAACAGACTCCATATGAGATATGGACAGGAAAGAAACCGGGTTTCTCATTCCTGGAGATTTGGGGTTACTGGGCATACGTCAAGTGTTTGGAAGGTACCAAACTTGAACCCAAATCGGATAAATGTCTATTTGTATGATCTCATAGGGAAACCAAAGGATATTACTTCTATCACCCACTAGAGAACTGTAACGACCCAGATGATTTTAGCAATTTTGCATAAATTATATTTTTCGTGCGTAAGGCTGCGTCCGAGCGCAAAGTTTTTTTATAGTAAAATGAAAATTATTGCAAGTAAATAACTATTAGATATAATTAATAAAACTTAAGGGGTTAACTCGAAATTAACCATACTTGTGTAGAGGTTTCTAGATAAATATAATATATCTTTTAGATATTTTTAATACACAATAATAATTAATTCTAGAAAAACCTACACACAAATATTATATATATATATATTATATACACACACGTGAGGGAAGGAATACACACATTTACACACCACACATATCTTTATCAAAAAAAAAACACACAGAAAACAAAAAGGGAGAGAGAATGAGAGATCCAGAAAAACCGAGAGTAGGGAAGAACCGAGAGAGAGAGGCCGAGAAGAGAAAGAGAGTCGAGAGACCGAGAGAGTGCAGGGGCAGTAAAGAGGGATTATTTGGAATCAGAAATGGAAGGGATTTTCATATCTAGTTTTCCGTGGGGAATCTTCTAAGCTTTTGGAAGTGGGATGTGGTAATTGCAGCACTTCTCTTCCAATTTTGCGGTAATCTCTAGTTTGTTCTTTTAGATTCCTTCTCTTCTATATTTTCTAGATGCGTTACTTCATGTATTTGAATATTATACTAGTAAATATATATATATATATATATATATATATATATATATTACCTTGACTTTTAATATCACCAATAAAGCTATAAAACTCTTCCAATTATTTTGCACATGATAGCTGAATTAAAGCTATAAAACTCTTCCAATTATTTTGCACATGATAGCTGAATTGCAGAGACATTTGTTCCGAAGCATACTTTGAACACTGGGGTTTCCTATCTTATTTTGTAAGCTTGCGAATTTTTCTCAAAAATAATAATAATAATAAATAACCCGTGGTTTGCCTTATATATTATAATTTTTATTTCCTGAAGATTGAGCATTGAGAGCTTCTAAAGTTGATGCCATGATCTATTTGTTGATGGTAAAACATTTTCCACTTGTATAAAGGTGAAAACTTTGAAATTAAACAATTTTTTTTTTTTTTTTGTCCAAGAAGATTACATTAGATCCACCTATCTAGGAAGTTTCACATGGATATCTCTGTTTATAAGCTAAAAAAAAAAAAAAAAAGAAGAAAAAATAAAAGAAAAAAAGAAAGAATGTAGCTTGCCTTTAAATGTCTTTATTTTTCAACTAGTTTACTTCATAGTTGTTAAATTATCGTATATGCAGACTACTATGAGATTGGATGCTAATGGCAGTTTTGAAAAGGGTTGTCTTTGATACAGATTTTAGTATGGTAATTTTAAAATGGTTACTTGAGTATTTCTTGCTGAGGGGGCTATTTGTTTTTAGCTGATGATTGTGTATTTGTGTATTGTTGCAAACGAGATCATTTTTTTGGAAAATGACTGTATTGAGGGTTATTATAATAAAGTGTGGAAACATAGTAAATGGAGGAGAAGTCTTGGCCATGACAATCTGTGCGGGGACTGTTTTCTTTGTATTAGAATAAAAAGGTTTAAGGATTTTAAAGAGTGTTGGGAAGTAGAACGATATAGATTACCAAGACACCAGATTCCATACAAAACAAATAAGGCGAATTTGGACTTGGCTTTGGCTTGTAACTATTTTAGTGGGTTTCATTTGTTTCCTGTAGCGGCAATATAAATTATTTTTGGATTAATTCTGGTTTTTGGATCATCTCTATTTGATTTGTTATATGATTTTATTAATCTATATTTAGTCTTTGTGAGTTTCTTATACTGTTACGGCTTTTGAGTATGTTTTGTTGCCCATAATAAGATTGTTATATGAATTATTTAATTAGATGGACGTTAAGCTGTTCATGGGTTTTACCTTGATGAAATTCGTTATATTGAATTTATTTACGTATGCATAAACACCTAAAAGCCATTTGAAATGCAGTTGGCTATATTTTGTACAATAAGAAGTGAATGATTAAGTTTAATTATAAATGAATAGAATGGTTAAACATAAATGAATGCATAAGTTAAATATATATGTAAAGTCTTGTATTTGTTTATGTTGATTGAGTGTGTATGTATTAGTATAGGTAGTTTGTTGGATTGTTTTATAAGCGTTGATATTATTGGGCATGAAGGTAAGCTAAGATCGGATTATTTAAACGAGTATGAAATATGCATAATAGAAGCATATAAGCATATAATACAGGATACATATATCATTTATTCATAGGAATGCGTGAGCATACATGTTTTTTTTAATTTTCATAATTTGAGTTGAAGCCAAGAGTGGTTTTGGAGTTCAAAAGGGGGTTTAAAGGAAGTTTCAAATACTTTTGAAAGAAAATGTATTTCAGAAAATGTTTTATAGTTTGAAATACAGATTATAGTTTTATGAATTCCGGGGCATGAGGTAAAAACTCACCCCAGTATGTAACTTGAGATACAGTTCTGAATTGACGGATACTTTGGAATTGACGGATATAGTCACATGTGCACATGTGGAGGACTAGGGGGACGCCCCTAGATCCTCAGCGCTCAGATGGTATATTCCTGGGCGGAGATGCGCCTAAGGGCGAAGATGCGCCTTCGGGCGGAGATGAGCCTTCGGGCGGAGATTCTGTTTTCAAAAAAAAAAAAAAAAGATTTCAAATTCAGATTCTCAGTAAACAGTTTTCAGAGATACTGATTTCAGATAGAGACTTCAGTTTTCAAAAACAGTTTTCAGATGAACAGTTTTTAGAATAGTTTTACAAAACACTCTTTTTAGAAAGACAGGTTTTATAAAGAGTTTCAGGAAACGGTTTTCAGAAAATAGTTCTTCAGAAAATATTTTCAAAAAGTATTTTATTAAAGCATGGCATGATAAAGTAAAGTATAATTTATAAGTTTTGCATAATGACCATATTTATGTTTTAGAAGCCATTTGAATTGCATATAATTGACATGATGCATAATAGCAATAGCATATATATATATATATATATATATATATATATATATATATATATATATATATATGATCAATGTTTGTTTGAGCAGTATGTTTAAATAGGAAGAATCTTTTATGGATATTACTGCATAATAACATGACTACATATGCATGCATACACAATTGATGATGAGTGTGATGAATGCTTGAAAGAAAGAATAATTTATCAATCCGATTTGATGATATTTCAATGTGATAAAAAGGAAGATAACTATAGTAAATGTCCGAACTAAAACTAGCAGAGGAGTAAGCAGCTAAGTATTAAGATTTCAGAGTAACGCAGTGGAAACATAGTGAGATTGACACAGTAAATGAGAATATAGAAACTTGGTGATTATGTCAAAAATGATTAAAGTGTAAACAACAAATAGAGTGTAAAGTATGGGAGTGGTCAGGTAAGGATATGGAAGTAAAATAAATAAAAGTTACATGGATGAAACAGACTTCGTAAATGTTTGCGTGGTCACATGGAAAGTTTAGGTTAATTCATAAACAGGATTGGAACCTTGCATGTGTATGATGCTCAAGGTAGGAGCATAGTTACTTACTGAGTCTTATGACTCACTATACTATAGTGTTTGAGTTTTGCAGGTTGGCATCCTAAACGGTCGACCTTGAATTTCAGAATTGCAGAGCAGTCGGATAGCAGCATTGCAATCAGCCAGTCACCAAGGTCTTGGGAAGTAGAGTCAAGTTGTATAGGAGTAGTTGAAAAGAGTTTTTGTTGAATAAGTTAACTGTAAAAGTTTTTGTATATACGTATTTTCGGGCGCGGAGCCCAATTATATTAGTCTGAGATCATTTTTTTTGTGATGTGTTTTGTGTTTGGGCCCTGTTGGTTGTCTGAGGTGCTGGACTTTGATCCAGGTTGCATGACTTTTAGCAGAGGTCATGCCGAATTTTCGTCAGAGAGAGAGGCTTATGGAGTCAGGATTAGCCTGTCTCCTGCCGGTAGCATCCTGGCTTAGGCGGGATGTTACAAGAACAAGTATTTATTTCTCTACATGCGGTTTTCCTTGAGAAGGAATTCCTAAATGCAGTGATAAGTGGGAAGAAAGTAGAACTCGATGAAAATTGGAGTGATACTATTCCTAGTACAGAATCCTTAACGGAACATGAACAGTCCATCAAAGATGAGATTGTACCGCAATCTTCGAATACACAAGAACCGCGTAGGTTGGAGAGAGTCAGAAAACAACCTGGGAGGTATAGGTTTCTGATCTCACCTCATGTGGATATCAATCTTATTGAGGATAACGAGCTGGCTACGTATGAGGAAGCGATACAAGATATCGATTATGCTTTATGGCAAGAAGCCATGAAGTCCGAAATAGATTCCATTTACACCAACCAAGTTTGGACACTGGTTGATGCACCAAAAGGCGTAAAGCCTATTGGTTGCAAATGGATCTTCAAGAAGAATACTGACATTGATTGCAACGTACAAACGTACAAAGCTAGGCTTGTAGCAAAAAGGATATCGTCAATGACATGGTGTCGATTACGATGAAACCTTTTCACCTGTTGCCATGATTAAATCCATTATGATAATACTTGCTATTACTTTGCTATTACTGTATATTTCGATTACGAGATATGACAGATGGACGTCAAAACCGATTTCCTTAATGGAAACCTTTGGAGGATACTTATATGCAATAGCCTGATGGTTTTGTCATGCCAAAACTTGCAAACAAGGTTTGTAAGTTAAATCGATCATTTATGGATTGAAGTAAGAGTCGCGTTCTTGGAACCAACATTTTGATGAGATCATAAAGGAATATGATTTCGTTCAAAACGAGGATGATCCTTGTGTATATAAGAAGATTAGTGGGAGCGCACTGACATTCACTGTCCTTTACGTTGATGATGTATTGCTTATTAGCAATGATATTCCCATGGTAATGTCGGTGAAAGCTTGGCTTTCATTAAAATTCTCCATAAAGGATCTGGGAGAAGCAGCCTTTATTTAGGAATAAAGATCTACCGGGATAGAAATAGAAAGCTGCTTGGACTCTCCTAGAGCCACGTATACTAACAAAATGTTGAAGAGATTCAACATGAATCAGTCCAAGAGGGGACTGTTGCCAGTGTCACATGGCGTTACTCTATCTAAGGACATGTGTCCTAGAACTCAAGATGAGAGAGACAACATGAGTCAGATACCGTTCACCTCGATAGTCGGATCGATCATGTATGCCATGATATGTACGCGACCTGATGTCTCGTATGCTTTGAGCATGTGTAGTCGCTATCAGGCCGATCTAGGAGAAGGTCACTGGATGGCGGTTAAGAATATCCTTAAGTATCTTAGACGAACTAAGGATGCTTTCTTAATCTAAGGAGATGGGGAAATTGAAGTAACTGGGTATATCGATGTCAATTTCCAAGCCTCCAAGACGACTGTAAGTCGCAATCTGGGTACATATTTTGTTTGAACACGGAGCAGTAAGCTGGAAATCATCCAAGCAAGAGACTGAAGCCGATTCAACAACAGAAATGGAGTATACTGCTGCAGCTGAAGCAGCAAAAGAGGCAGTTTGGATCCGTAAATTCCTAATTGGATTAGGAGTAGTTTCGTTAGTAGCTGAGCTTGTTCCATTGTATTGTGATAATAAAGAGGCTATAGCGCAGGCTAAGGAACTGCGGTCTCATCAATAATCCAACCATGTTCTTCGACGTTTCCATCTGATTCATGAGATCATACATCGTGGTGATGTGAAGATCGAGAAGGTCGCATCAAAGGACAACATGGCAGATCCGCTGACGAAAGCTATTCCTCAGTAAAAGTTTGAGCGACATGTATATAGTTCAGGTGTTAGATGCTTGAATGACTGGCTATAGGCCAAGTGGGAGATTGTTTGACATTTATGACCCATAACGTCACTATTTGTAAAAGACATTGTGGTTTTTGTACAAATTAACTATATTACAATGGAAATTGCATTTTATCATTTTGTAATTGATTACTTTAATACATTAATGATAAAAGTCCTTATGATTAGTTCCGGATTATAAGATATGAGACTGTTTGACAGTTATGACCCATAGCGTCACTGTTTGTAAAAGACATTGTGTTTTTGTACAAATTAACTATGTAGTAATGAAATTGTCTTTTACCGTTTTGTATTTATTTACTTTGATATATAAATGGTAGGAGTCCTAATGATTAGTTCCGGATTGAGATGATATGAGACAGTATCAATCCATAAAGGTTTAATCATTAAACATCCATAGTCGTAGTATTATCTAGACTGGACATCGATAATGCGGAATATACTAGTATTATACTTGTGCGCGCTGTGAGGACATAACGACATAGTTCTCATATATTTAAGGTATTGGATAATTATGCAAGTGCGATAGGAGGTCGTGTTTTACCGATGGTACGGAAAACAGCTTCGCTCTGGATAGACCCCTCGGAATCACATTGGTAACATGTATATGTGTTTATGGGAGTCCGCTTCAAGGTAGGTGTATTTGATCTTAACCTGAGACTTGCATCGCTAGTACTTGCGACAATCGGCAAGCTTTGCTTTTGGTCGTCCAGGACTTTAACAGGTTCTGTGTATGCCTCTGCTGGGTTTATTGAGAATCGTAGTGTATTGGATGTGATGTCAAGACGGGAGTATCACTTCAGACATATGGAGATGATGATCACGCAGGGATTCAGAACTGGTTCTCTATAGTGTTGCAGCCATCGGGATAATATGACAAGGTCATGATTATCCGATTCAAATAGACTAGTTGCTTGATATCCGATATGTACTTCGTATGGGGCAGACACTATTCTAGCCCCAGGTCTTGCACGTGACATCAGATACTGGATCGCAATACGCAATACTACGGTATACTACACCTGATATAGATCTTATATTCCAGTAAGAATGTTCCTGAGAATTGGGTAGGCATGACATTTTGCTAGAAGCCAACCTTGTCTCGTAAATCGGTAAAAATATAGTACGAGGTACGTACGTGTTCGGATAGTCCGACGACCGTATTTACTGCCAACATATCCAGGGATCTCTTGGGTCACTTCCCGAATATTCACCGATGACATATGATTCAAACTTAATTAATCTGGGATTAATTACGGAGAGACTTTATCTTGGATAAAGTACTATTTGAAGATAGAGAAAGATTAATTTGGAATTAATCGACAAAATAAAATATTCGATATATTAAACGAAATTGGATTTCGACGCGGAATTAAAATTAGATTTTAATTCGGGCAAACGAGTTAATTTATAATTAATTCGATTAGCGACGTGAATAGTAATTTTGATAGGCATAATTATTTAATTACGTCGCGATGGAACTTCGTTAATTCGGAATTAGTGAAACAGAGCCCGGAAGTGTTTGCGGGCCCACTCGCATTTTGAATTTAAGTGGGGCCCACAAGTCACATCGCGAGTCAAATCACTTGTCACTTTAGTGATAGATGTCAAGTCACCTTTTTGGTGAGTGACATGTAGTCACTATTCATGACACAAGTTGGTGAGAGCTTTTAATGCAATTTTGGAGCCAAAATTTGTTTTGACTTTTTGAAAGTCATTTACCAAAGTTTGGTAATTGTTTTTAGAAAACAAAGAAAAAAAACACAAAAACTCTCTCCCTCTCTCTTGCTAAAACCGTGAACTCCAAGTGGTGAAGGAAGACTTGATTTTCTTTAATCTTTTGCTAACACATCAAGAATCAAACAAGGTGATAGGGAAGCCAATCTTAGAGCTTAGATTTCCTTGAAAGCTTGGAGCTTTCTTCATTCTCATCAACAAAACAAAGGCTTGGCCGAATCTTCACCACATGGAAAGAATTTTATTTTTTTTTGTTGAGCATCACATCCAACTGATCTTTGTAAGTGTGTTTCTGCCACTCTTCCTTGTGTATTTATTCTATTTCAATAGAAGACAACAGAGACAGTATCAATCCATAACTGTTTAATCATTAAATATCCCTAGTCGTAGTATTATCGAGACTAGACTTCGATAATGCGGAATAGACTAGTATTGCATTTGTGAGTGTTATGGAAGCGTAAAAACATAATTCTCATATATTTAAGTATTGAATACTTATGCAAGTGTGATAGGAGGTTGTATTTACCGATGGTATGGAAACAGCTTCGCTCTGGATAGACCCTCGAATCACATTGGTAGTATTACTATGTGTCTATAGGAATCCGAATAAGGGTAGATGTATTTGGTCTTAACCTGAGACTTACATCGCTAGTACTTGCGACAATCAATAGACTTTGGTTTTGGTCGTCTGGGACTTTAAAAGGTTCTGTGTACGCCTTTTCTGGGTTTATTGAGAATCGTAGTGTATTGGATATGATGATAAGACAGAAGTATCACTTCAGTCATATGGAGATGGTGATCACATAGGGATACAGAACTAGTACTCTAATGTGTTGCAACAATCGAGATAATATGACAAGGTCATGATTACCCGATTAAATAGACTAGTTGCTTGTAATCCGATGTATGCTTCATACGGGGCAGACACTATTCCAGCCTCATGCCTTGCATGTGACATCTGATACTAGATCGTAATACGCAATACTACGTATACTACGCCTGACAAGATTATATATTCCGTTAAGAATATTTCTGGAGAATTGGGTAGACACGGTGCTTTGCTAGAAGCCAACCATGTCTCGTAAATCGGTAAAAATGTAGTACTAGGTACGTACGTGTTCGGATAGTCCGACGACCTGATTTACTACCAATATATCCAGGGATCTCTTGAGTCGCTTCCCGAAGATTCACCGATGACATATGGTTCGAACATAATTAATCTAGGATTAATTACGGAGAGATTGTATCTATGATAAAATACTATTTGAAGAGAGAGAACGATTAATTTGGAATTAATCGATAAAATAATATATTCGATATATTAAAAGAAATTAGATTTCGACGCTGAATTAAAATTGGATTTTAATTCGGAAAAACGAATTAATTTAGAATTAATTCACGAGCGACGTGAATAATAATTTTGTTAGGCATAATTATTTAATTAAATTTGATTTAATTACGTCGTAACGGAAAATTCCTTAATTCAGAATTAGCGAACCCGAGCTCGGGATGTGTTGCGGGCCCACTCAGATTTTGAATCAAGTGGGGCCCATATGTCACATCACTAGTCATTCATTCACCTTTTTTGGTGATAGAAGTTAGTGAATGAAATCTTGATAACTTACATTACACACAAGTTGACAAGGTGAATGACATATACCAAATGTTTGGTATATCTTTCTTTTTGATTTTTGAAATCAATTAATCAAGTCATTCACTCCCTCTCACTCTCTCAAGCTCACGGTTTTGAACCAAAATACTCTCTCCATTTTTTTCTTCTTTGGCCGAAACAAGTAGGAAGAAGAAAATTTTGTTGTAAATGTTTCTAGTTGCTAGCACATTCAAAGAATCATATAAGGTGATAGGGAGACCAATCCTAGAGCTTGGAATCCTTTCAAAGCTTGTAGCTTGTTCATCTACTTCAAAGAGGAGATCTTGGAGGACTTCTCAAAGACAAAGTTTTGTTATCAACATCTCCAAAATTCGATCAAAGTGAGTATTATTCAACAAATTCTTCTTTGAGTATTCACATGTTTCATTACTTAAATGATCTTGGGACACTTTAGAAACCCAAAAGTTAGGAGTAATTCCTTGTCGTGTGGAGTGGAACCTCAGTTTCTAGCCAAGACTTCTTCCTTGTTGTGTCGAATGACACATTTGCCTCATGTTAGGTATTCTTCCATCTCATGTCGAATGAAATCTTAAACAAATGTCAAACTTCATATGTGGAGTGTCGAGTGGAATCTTTGCTCAATATTAAACCATCATATATGTAGTGTCATTTGTGATCTTTAGCGAGTGACAAGCTACGTATATTAATGTCAATTGGGACATCCTTAACAACACACTAATGTCGAGTGGGACATCCCTAACAAGTCTCATGCCACACATTGTAAATGCCGACTGAGACATCCATAACAATTACCAAGTTGTAAATTATAGTGTTGACTGGGACACCCATAGCAGGTCTCATACTCTAAATTTTAATGCCAACTAGGAGATATATTACAAGTCTCATACTATACACTAATGTCGAATGGGACACCCCTAGCAAGTCCCATGACTTACTGATGTCGACTGAGATATTTTTAAAATGTGCAAGCCATACCTGGTAAAGTTGATTGGGATGTCCAAGCCAAGTCTTCATCAGAGTATTATCCATCAGGATATCTTCTTCATGTCAACTCTTCATACACGTAGTGTCGACTGGGAGAAATATGTCGATTAGGCCAGATGATGGTTTATGTGGTCGACTGGAGCAAATGAGTTTCTCCCTTAGTTGTAAATTTGTGAAGGATAATTTTTTCTTAAGTAATCAATGAATACTTGTTTAGGAAGCTATAATATCCCCAAGGCAACAATGAGTGGTCATCTAGCCCCCCATTTCTTTATGGACTAATTACATCAAATATCATTTTATTGAAGTATATTGTTAACACATCAGTTGTAGGGTCGCTTGGGCGGATTTGAGGTTCTCTCATTGTGATGGTTGATGGAACTTTCTCTTTTCTTATTCCTCTTATCCTCCTCCTATCTAATCTCAATTTGAGCTTGGGCCATGACATGGTCCATAGTATAGCATCGGAATTTGGTCAGCTTCTTATAAAGTCCTCTATTTGCTTGTAACTCATTCCTGAAAGCTTCAATGGCTATTGGCTAGTGGAGATCCGAAATGGATATTCTCTCTTTGTTGAAACGTGCGACGTAGCCTTGTAGAGATTCTCTTTTCCGATGTTGAATTACGTAAAGGTCGACTGTAGTTTTCTTAAGTTTACAACAGCTGTTAAAGTGCTCCACAAACTTATCAGCTAATTCCTGATATGACCCAATAGTTTTGTAAGGTAGATTGTCAAACCAAGTGAAGGCTGGGCCTACCAATGTTTCTCCGAATCCTCTACATATTCCAGCTTCCCATTGAGGAGGAGCCAGACCAGTCAACATCATCTTATATTTGTAATGGATCACATGGTCGTCCGGGTCAGTGGATCCGTCATACAGCTTCATATTTGGAGGGCTGAACTTTCGTTTGAGTTCGATGGAAGTAATGGATCCCAAAAAGGGAGTATGCGAGATCATGTCAGTTCGGCTGTTTCTCACTGGTAGTCTGACTCCAGGTAGGCTGGAGAGTATTGCATCTTTGAACTCTTTCATTTCCTTGTGCATGGTAGAGGAAACTTGTCATGCTTGGTCGGTTGGAGAGATATGTTGAATTCTTTCTTGGTTTAGTGGATGATTGTCTGATGGCGGATTTTCACTTGCCATATTTTTTAATTTCCCTAGGAGAGCGGTTGGGATTGGAGATTGCTGGGAGGTCTGGATTTTTTCACACGATGTTGGAAGGTTGAAGGTTATTTGCTCTAGTTGGATTCTAGTAGTTATATTGGAGCTTTTCGCATGGCTTTATTCTCTTTCTTCCAATACGTGTAATCGTTTTTGAGTATGACCAATACGGTCTAAGGGTCCTGGGGTGTATGCTCATTCTTGAAGCCATGAATGCTGTGATTTAAGAACTGTATAACCGAGAAAAAAAAAGTCTTTGCCTGTATGAAATCGCTAAAGCCCCACGGTGGGTACCAATTATGGATTGGGTTTTTCGACCAAGGCCACATCGAGAATTTATAGGTTAGGGGTTGTTGGTTTCTATTATTTGTCCCAAGGAAAGATCAAGCATATGAAATACAACAATATGATATATAATAACTTTGAAGGATGGCGGAATCATACTTACAAAGCTTAGTGATGAAGATGATGAACAAAGTTGGAAGCTCCAATGAATCTTGAAGTTTCGGCCAAGGTGATGAAGTGGATGAAAGCTCCAAGCTTTGTGTATTCCAAGCTCCAAGGTTGTTTCCCTATCACCTCCTTTGATCCTTAATGTGCTAGCAAAGAGAAAATGAAGAAAAAATTCTTCCTATGCCTTTTGAAGTCACGTTTTGCAAGAGAGAGAGGAGGAGTTTTCTTTGTTTTGGTATTGTTTTCTTTCTCCAAGAATAATGTCAAGTAATACCAAAATATTTGGTATACCAAATCCAAAAAGTCAAAACCAATTTCCCTCCAAAAAGCCATTAAAGGCTCCACCAACTAATGTCATGAATAGTGACATCTAGTCACTTTAATAAAGTGACTTGTGACATCCATCAACTAGTCATGTCAAGTGATGTGACTTCGCGATGTGACTTGCGGGTCCCACTCGTTTCAAAATACGAATGTGTCCGCAAACACTTTCGGGCTCGGTTTCGCTAATTCCGAATTAACGAATTTCCGTCGCGACGTAAATTAAATAATTATGCCTAGCAAAATCACTATTCACGTCGCTAACGAATTAATTCTAAATTGATTCGTTTGCCCGAATTAAAATCCGATTTCAATTCCGCGTCGAAATCTAATTTCGTTTAATATATCGAATATATTATTTTACCGATTAATTCTAAATTAATCGTTCTCTCTCTAAATAAGGCATTTTATCCAAGATAAAGTTTCTCCGCAATTAATCCAAGATTAATAAAGTTCGAATCAAATATCATAGGTGAATCTTCAGGAAGCGACCCGAGAGATCTCCGGATATGTTGGCAGTAAATACGGTCGTCGGATAATCCGAACACGTACGTACCTAGTACTACGTTTTTACCGACTTACAAGACAAGGTTGGCTTCTAGCAAAGCGCGATGCCTACCCAATTCTCCAGAAATATTCTTATAGGAATATTAGATCTATATCAAGCGTAGTATACCGTAGTATTGCGTACATCGATCCAGTGTCGTTTGATCACATGTTAGGCCTGGGGCTGGAAATGTGTCTGCCCCGTACGAAACATATATCGGACATCAAGCAACTAGTCTCTTTAAATCGGACAATCCTGACCTAGTCATATTGCCCCGACGGTTGCAACCTTTTATAGAGTACTAGTTCTGTGTCCTGCGAGATCATCAACTCCATATGTCTGAAGTGACACTTCCATCTTGACATCACACCCAGTACACTACGATTCCTGATAAACCCAGAAGTGGTGAACACAGAACTGGTTAAAGCCCCCAACCACCAAAACCAAAGTTTACCGATTGTCGTAAGTACTAGCGATGCAAGTCTCAGGTTAAGACCATATACACCTACCCTGATGCGGCCTCCCATAGACACGCAGACATACTACCAATGGGATTCCGCGGGGTCTATCCAGAGCGAAGCTGTTTTCCGTACCATCGGTAAAACACAACCTCCTATCGCACTCGCATAAGTATCCAATACTTAAATATATGAGAACTATGCTGTTGTGCCCTCACAACGTGCACAAGTGCAATACTAGTCTATTCCGCATTATCGATGTCTCGATAATACTCCGACTAGGGATATTTAATGATTAATCCTTTATATATATTGATACTGTCTCATATCATCTCAACAAGGAACTAATCATATGGACTTTCGCCATTTATATATCAAAGTAAATAAATTACAAAATGGCAAAAGGCAATTTCATTATCACACAGTTAATTTTGTACAATAATACAATATCATTTACAAAACAGTGACGCTATGGGTCATAATGTCTAACAATCTCCCACTTGGCCTATAGCCAGTCACTCAAGCATCTAATACCTGAACTATGTACGTGTCGCTCAAACACATGCGTATAAACAGCCTTCGTCAGCGGATCTGCAATGTTGTTATCTGATGCGACCTTCTCGACCTTTACATCGCCACGATGTATAATCTCTCGAATCAGATGGTAACGCCGAAGAACATGCTTGGATCGTTGATGAGACCTTGGTTCCTTAGCTTGTGCTATAGCCCCGTTATTGTCACAATACAATGGAACGGGCTCAGCAGCTAACGGAACTACTCCTAATCCGATTAGGAATTTTCGGATCCAAACTGCCTCCTTTGCTGCTTCCGACGCAGCGATGTACTCCGCTTCTGTTGTTGAATCGGCAACAGTATCTTGCTTGGAAGATTTCCAGCTCACTGCTCCGTTATTCAAACAAAAAATGTACCCAGATTGCGACTTGAAGTCGTCCTTGTCGGTTTGGAAACTTGCATCAGCATACCCAGATACCGCAAGTTCTCCTTCTCCATAAATTAAGAAAGCATCCTTAGTTCGTCTAAGATACTTAAGGATGTTCTTAACTGCCATCCAGTGACCTTCACCTGGATCGGCCTGATAGCGACTGCACATGCTCAAAGCATATGACACATCAGGTCGTGTACATATCATGGCATACATGATCGATCCGACTGCCGAGGCGAACGGTATCCGACTCATGTTATCTCTCTCTTCTTGAGTCTTAGGACACATGTCCTTAGACAGAGAGATACCACGTAACATTGGCATCAATCCTTTCTTGGATTGATCCATGCTGAATCGCTTCAACACTTTGTCAATATATGTACTCTGGGAGAGTCCAAGCAGCTTTCTAGATCTATCCCGGTAGATCTTTATTCCCAGAATAAAGGCTGCTTCTCCCAGATCTTTCATGGAGAATTTTAATGAAAGCCAAGCTTTCACCGACGTTAGCATGGGAATGTCATTGCCTATAAGCAATACATCGTCGACATAAAGGACAATAAAAGTCAGTGCTCTCCCACTAGTCTTCTTGTATACACAATGGTCATCTTCATTTTGCACGAAATCATATTCTTTTATGATCTCATCAAAACGCTGATTCCATGACCGTGATGCTTGCTTCAATCCATAAATGGATCGATTTAACTTACAAACCTTGTTTGCAAGTCTAGGTACGATAAAACCGTCAGGCTGTTGCATATAAACATCCTCCAAAAGGTTTCCGTTAAGGAAAGCGGTTTTAACGTCCATCTGCCATATCTCGTAATCGAAATATGCAGCTATTGCAAGCATTATCCGAATGGATTTAATCATGGCAACGGGTGAGAAAGTTTCGTCATAATCAACACCATATTGTTGACGATAACCCTTTGCTACAAGCCTAGCTTTGTATGTTTGCACGTTGCCATCCATGTCGGTCTTCTTCTTGAAGATCCATCTGCATCCAATAGGCTTTACGCCTTCTGGTGCATCAACCAGTGTCCAAACTTGGTTGGCATACATGGAATCCATCTCGGACTTCATGGCTTCTTGCCATAAAGCGGAATCAATATCCTGTATTGCTTCCTCATACGTAGTCGGTTCATTATCCTCAATAAGATTAATATCTACATGAGGCGAGATCAGGTACCCATACCTCTCAGGTATTGTCCTGACTCTCTCCGACCTACGCGGTCCTTGTGTATATGAAGATTGTGGTACAGACTCATCCCGGATGGTCTGTTCATGTTCCGTCGTTGATTCATTGCCAGGAACAGTATCACTACGATTTTCATCGAGTTCTACTTTCCTCCCACTTACCACTGCATCTAGAAATTCCTTCTCAAGGAAAAATGCATGTAGAGCAACAAATACTTTGTTCTCTTGTGGGTGATAGAAGTAATATCCTTTGGTTTCCCTAGGATATCCCACGAAAAGGCATTTATCTGATTTGGGTTCTAGTTTGGTTCCTTCCAAACGTTTAACATATGCCCAGCATCCCCAAATCTTCAGGAAAGAGAAACCCGGTTTCCTTCCTGTCCATAACTCGTATGGAGTCTGGTCAACAGACTTTGACGGAACCTTATTCAAAATAAGTACTGCACTGTATAAAGCGTATCCCCAGAAGGATATTGGTAGCTCAGTGCGACTCATCATAGACCTTACCATGTCTAGCAAGGTACGGTTTCTCCGTTCAGACACACCGTTTAATTGTGGTGTTCCAGGAGGAGTCCACTGTGAAAGAATACCATATTCTTTCAAGTAATCTTGAAACTCATAACTTATATTCACCACCACGGTCTGACCGCAATGTCTCAATGTCTTAATACCTTGCCTGTTTGTTTTTCTACTTCGTGTCGAAACTCTTTGAATTTCTCAAAAGTTTCCGACTTGTGTTTCATTAGATACACATAACCGTAACGAGATGCATCATCCGTAAAGGTTACGAAGTAATGATATCCACCTCTAGCCTGGCTAGACATGGGCCCACATACGTCACTATGAACGAGGGCTAACAGTTCTGTGGCACGTTCACCTTTACCGCTAAAAGGTGATTTAGGCATTTTGCCTAAAAGACAAGATTCGCAGACATCATATGAATTAGGATCAAATCCGTCCAAGTATCCATTCTTCGAAAGTGTGGATATGCGAGTCTTGTTTATGTGTCCTAGACGACAATGCCACATGTAAGCTTCATCTTTTAGATTACTCATTTTGAGCCTTTTGTTTGTCATTTTACGTTTAGGAGATTCATTTATATTCAAAATATAAAGACCATTATTTGCAACGGCAGTGCATATTTCTGCATCATTTTTTATAAATAACACCCAGTGTTTCTAAATACAAAAGTGTACCCATGCTGGGTTAACAAAGATACAGATAATATTCCTAGTTAAACTAGGTATATAATAACAGTTCAAAAGTTTAAGTACATGCCCCGAGGGCAGTTCTAAAACAAAAGTCCCTACAGCCAAAACAGCAACTGATGTTCCGTTTCCGACTCGTAGGTCAACCTCCCCTGAAGCCAGCACCCTGCTATTCTGCAGATCCTGCAAATCAGTACAAATATGAGCAGCACAACCAGAATCAAAAATCCAATTTTTAAGACTAGAAGTAGTCATATTAATTTCAATAACAAACGTACCAGAGGCTGGTGCCTTGCCCGCCTTGATATCCTCCCTCTGTCCTTTGCCCACTCGGCAGTCACGTTTCCAGTGACCCTTTTTGCCGCATTTGAGGCAGACATCTTGAGATTTGTCCCTTGGCTTCCCAGAAGCCTTTGTCAACTTGCCTTTACCCTTGTTTTTAATTCCTCTTCTTCACCCCCCCTCCAGTGGCCTTGGGCCCAGCCCTTGGCCCCTGAGAGGTCGATGCATAGTGCGCCTCGCGCTTGCCCCCTTTTAGGAGTTCTTTTTCAGACTCCTTTAGCATGGATAACAGCTCTCCAAGAGTGTCATCGGTATCCATCAACTTATAGTTGATTATGATTTGTTTCCAAGTATCGGGAAGTGATTGTAAGATCAAATCTACAGTCAGCTCGGCCTCCAAGACTATTCCCATACTGCCCAACTCATCAATATCGGCAATCATTTGAGTCCCATGGAGCTCAACTGATGTGCCTTCAGTCATGCGGGTGCGGAAGAGTTTCTTCACTAACTCATACCTCTCCATCCGCTTGTTGGTGCGGTGGAGATCTTGCAGTCTAGCCATCATGTTATAAGGATCCAAGTCCCTATTCTGGCGACGAAAGTGTTGAGTCATTGAAGCTAACATAACAGCCTGAGCTGTGTCACAATCCTCGCTGTGAGTTTTCCATAACTCCAGCTCAAGCGGATCAGTGGGTCTAGGCGGGAGAGGTGTCTGAATAGTATACAGTAGCCTCTCAGCCCCAAGCACTATCTTGAGGTTCATTTCCCAGTCAGCGAAGTTTGTGCCTTTAAAGACATTATCACCCATGATGATGTCACGCACATTTCCCTTGCTAGCCATCTCAACCACAATAGTCCAACTATTTAGTTGACGATGAAATGGGTACAGTCAAACTGTTACAAGAAAAATAACAATGTATTAGTCCAACTAATTATAAAAATAGACGAAAAAATTTTGAAATACGCGTAAGGCAAAGTATCTGAACGAAATTGCAAATTCACATACTAGCCTCCCACTATTTTCATCGAGTCTCTAACCCTCTGTTGAGAACTCGGGAAATCCTATTTCCTAGTGGGCTAGGATCCCGTTAAATAACACACAACCTTGACTTTGGCCAACAAGCTGTATGCTACTTAACTAGGTAGATCTCACAGATCAATTGGATCCAATCCAATTCCTAGATCCGGTTAGGTGGACATCCAAGTCCTAAACATATGTACAATACTTATGTCAATGTATCTAATACATTTTCCTAACCATATCCTCCGAATCATCTAGGCCTTGGCTTTGGCACAACAAACCTAATGATTCCAGTTAAGCGGGACCCATTGACAAGGAAAGTTTCGTAATCAATGTCTTTGGACAAGAAGTGATCTTGACTTTGGCCAACAAATCACAACTTGGACTAGACACCGATATGGAACAAAACTCTCATGATTCAAGTACATCCTAATTGACAAGGTCTTGACTTTGGCCAACAAACCAATGCCAATTGGATCTTGAACGAGAATCATTCAATGGAAGGATATTCGCTTAATATAAATTGAGGGATTTTCGCGTAATTGGCAACCAATTTATTTATCTTTGTTAGGTCTCATCAACATACACCCTTAAGCATGCTTCTAAAACATCATAAAGCGCGTAAAGTAAATTAATAGTGATATGCGGATGGATATATAAACAACTTGTTCCTAGAACAAATCACTCCCTTTCCTCTCCCCGCTAGCACTATTCTACTTCTACCCAATTACATAATACAATAAGAGAAACCTCATTTACATTGAGGGGAATTAGGTGAGAAAAGAATACAAAGAGATAAAAGAGATAAGGCTGGACACGCAGGTCCAATTTATAAATTCTAAATTTACAATAATTCCTAGAATTACCCTTTCCCTTCTAATATCCATCCGATATACACTATTCATTCATCACATACATATATATATTCAAACAAGACATGCTTCTACAACCAATCTAATCCAATTAATTAGTCTTTGTTAAAGTGATCATCCAATGTTCAAACAACGGTTTTTGATTTTGCGCGAGTCCAACTCGATTGAGAATAAGTACATAAGGTACGAATTCGCGAATTATATCGAACTACTTATTAAATCTAATTTAATACGTATTCAATACTAATTCAATTAATTTTAATTCCAAATTAAATGTTTACACTATTCATGTGCTTTAAAGACTTAGATTCTAAATCTAATCTAATTGGGTCTCAAAGCCCAACTAACATCCAATGTTTGTTTAATTAAAGTCCGATGGGCTTTCAATTGATTTTGTTAAGGCTTGGGCTTTGGTCAATGCGGGTCAAACCCAATTGCCAAACCCAAATAAGGAATCACCCTTAAATGCCATAAAATCAATTTCAAGCCCATAAGGCCCAATTAAACATAAAAGCCCATTTTACCATATTTGGACTTAATGGAGTGATTTAGGCCCAAATTGGATCCAATCCTTTTGGCCCAATTCACTTGGCCCAACCAAGCCCATTATGCCCAAATATAATAATTCAAGCCCAATTTTACAATTAAGCCCATTAATTAAATTTTAATATTCCAAATTTTAAAATCCAATTAATTAAAGTGTAAATCCATGATTAATACATTAAACCAAATATTTCCAAAACACCAATTTAATTTATTAATCATCACTTGTTCAAAACACATGTCCAACAATTATTTGAACAAAAAATCAAGTCCTTATACATGTCCTTTACATTCGGCCAAGGTAAGTTTTTTGTGTCGATTTGTTTTTCAATCCGATTGAATCACTAATCTACGTCCCGTATACGTTTTAAGTCATCCAATGATCTTGTACACAAAAAATTCCAATCCCAAACAAAGAACATCACATTCGGCCAAGGCATTAATTTGGGGGAAAAATCATCCAATGCATTTTTCATCAAATTGATTACATATTATGTCATTATACATACATATAAGCATACTCATTCATCAAATTTCACAAGAACATGCTTCAATCAATTTTACCCAAATTTTAACCTAAAGTATTTCATGCTTAACCATGGCTCCATGATACCATTGTTGGTTTCTATTATTTGTCCCAAGGAAAGATCAAGCAAATGAAATACAACAATATGAATATATAATAAACTTTGAAGGATGGCGGAATCATACTTACAAAGCTTAGTGATGAAGATGATGAACAAAGTTTGAAGCTCCAATGAATCTTGAAGTTTCGGCCAAGGTGATGAAGTGGATGAAAGCTCCAAGCTTTGTGTATTCCAAGCTCCAAGGTTGTTTCCCTATCACCTCCTTTGATCCTTAATGTGCTAGCAAAGAAGAAAATTGAAGAAAAAATTCTTCCTATGCCTTTTGAAAGTCACGGTTTTGCAAGAGAGAGAGGGAGGAGTTTCTTTTTGTTTTGGTAATTGTTTTTCTCCAAGAATAATGTCAAGTAATACCAAAATATTTGGTATATACCAAATCCAAAAAGTCAAAACCAATTTCCCTCCAAAAAGCCATTAAAGGCTCCACCAACTAATGTCATGAATAGTGACATCTAGTCACTTTAATAAAGTGACTTGTGACATCCATCAACTAGTCATGTCAAGTGATGTGACTTCGCGATGTGACTTGCGGGTCCCACTCGTTTCAAAATACGAATGTGTCCGCAAACACTTTCGGGCTCGGTTTCGCTAATTCCGAATTAACGAATTTCCGTCGCGACGTAAATTAAATAATTATGCCTAGCAAAATCACTATTCACGTCGCTAACGAATTAATTCTAAATTGATTCGTTTGCCCGAATTAAAATCCGATTTCAATTCCGCGTCGAAATCTAATTTCGTTTAATATATCGAATATATTATTTTACCGATTAATTCTAAATTAATCGTTCTCTCTCTAAATAAGGCATTTTATCCAAGATAAAGTTTCTCCGCAATTAATCCAAGATTAATAAAGTTCGAATCAAATATCATAGGTGAATCTTCAGGAAGCGACCCGAGAGATCTCCGGATATGTTGGCAGTAAATACGGTCGTCGGATAATCCGAACACGTACGTACCTAGTACTACGTTTTTACCGACTTACAAGACAAGGTTGGCTTCTAGCAAAGCGCGATGCCTACCCAATTCTCCAGAAATATTCTTATAGGAATATTAGATCTATATCAAGCGTAGTATACCGTAGTATTGCGTACATCGATCCAGTGTCGTTTGATCACATGTTAGCCTGGGGCTGGAAATGTGTCTGCCCCGTACGAAACATATATCGGACATCAAGCAACTAGTCTCTTTAAATCGGACAATCCTGACCTAGTCATATTGCCCCGACGGTTGCAACCTTTTATAGAGTACTAGTTCTGTGTCCTGCGAGATCATCAACTCCATATGTCTGAAGTGACACTTCCATCTTGACATCACACCCAGTACACTAAGATTCCTGATAAACCCAGTAGTGGTGGACACAGAACTGATTAAAGCCCCCAACCACCAAAACCAAAGTTTATCGATAGTCGTAAGTACTAGCGATGCAAGTCTCAGGTTAAGACCACATACACCTACCCTGATGCGGCCTCCCATAGACACGCAGACATACTACCAATGGGATTCCGCGGGGTCTATCCAGAGCGAAGCTGTTTTCCGTACCATCGGTAAAACACAACCTCCTATCGCACTCGCATAAGTATCCAATACTTAAATATATGAGAACTATGCTGTTGTGCCCTCACAACGTGCACAAGCGCAATACTAGTCTATTCCGCATTATCGATGTCCTATCTCGATAATACTCCGACTAGGGATATTTAATGATTAATCCTTTTTATATTGATACTGTCTCATATCATCTCAACAAGGAACTAATCATATGGACTTTCGCCATTTATATATCAAAGTAAATAAATTACAAAATGGCAAAAGGCAATTTCATTCATCACACAGTTAATTTTGTACAATAATACAATATCATTTACAAAACAGTGACGCTATGGGTCATAATGTCTAACAAGGGGCACTAGTGATCCTGTAAAATAAAGATAGAGTGAGTTTGGAGGTTACTGCCCACCGATGTGGTGGGTGCCGAATGCACTTCGACGCTCAAGTCAGTGATGAAGACAAGCTATAAATAATGGAGGAGCAAGGCTTGACGTACCTTGACTTCTGTTGACTACCGTGAGGGCGGTGGGTCGGAGTTCTAAGAGCTCTGGAAGAATAGACTAAGCTGAGAGTTTTAGAAGTTGAATATGATCGAGTTATGGATCGTCCCCTTTTCTCGTAGACTTTCTTCTCTTATATATACACTTTGGGAAACGTGTGTATTTATTACCTTCAATTACTCATCTATTGGATGTTGGAAACGGTTGAGTTATTTAAGATATTCATGAGTCTGAGCGTTTCGAATTGAGGTAATTGATCAGTCAAAGGTTCGCTGGGTATGGCTCATTTTATGTGTGGGCCTGAGAATGTAATTGGGTCTTTGGCCCAAATCTATTCTGGGTACTATTTGGAGGGATTGGGCTGCCACTAGTGTAGGGCCTGAAGCGAAAAGTTAATTTTACCATTGGGCCCAAATTTGGCCTGTATAATCACCATATCTTTTAATGCAAAAACATATAATGTAATTGGAAATCACATAAATAACATAAATATAAACATAAACATAAACATAAGAACGAATAATAAAAAACTATCCATATAGCAGTACCATAATAATACACTAAAAAAATAAAATTAGTTTCGATTGGCCGAACATGGTAATGTCCAGCCAGACTTATATTTTAAGGTGTATAATGAATACTAAAAGTGCATATTTAGTATACGAAAAATAAATAATTTTACACTTGTAGTTTCACTAATTCCCTAATTTGGCAAATCTGTGAAATAATATTTTACATTATGTTTTGTCTATTTTTATTGTGTATTTTTGTTATTTGGTAGGTAAAATATTGCTTGGAAGCTCAACAAGAAAAACCAAACTTGGAAAATGGCAAAAATGGAAAATTAGCAGCAGTATCGCGACGCGCAAAGCTTTGGCGTCGTGACGTGTGGACGAAATTTTGCCTATAAATTGAAGCCTCCGGAATAAGAAATTTTCATACTTTTTTTTTTCCGAATTCTCTATAGATTTTTGAGAGAGGGTGTCTTGTGTGTTTATTTATTTAAGCTTTCTGTAATATCCTTTTCTTTCAGTAATAAAATTACGAGTTGTTTTAAGTACAAAATGAGTAGTTAATTTCTTTTTGTTGGAGTAAATGGTGCAGCTTTTATAATGAAACTTAGATTAATCTCGCTTGAATTATAATAAATAAATTGTAATCTAATTATTAAAACTTGATTTAAAACTGGATTAATTATCAAAAAATCTTGCTACCGTATTTATGGCTGGTTTTATATGACTACTACATGTATGGTTGGTTTTACATGTTTTGGCATAACTAAGTACCTAACTAGATTTGTTATCAACAGAAATGAACATCACATATATAGTTGGTTTTATATGTTATGGCATAATTAATTCCTGAGATAAATTAATTGGGTAACAATGATAATTTATATATTATAATAAAGCAAGATTTCTATATTTGAATTATTAAAAGTGGATCCCCTAACTCCAGCATTTTATTTTATTATTGCTTATTAGTAAAAAAAAAATTCAACTACTTCAACAAATCAAATATTTTTCTTTTCGTTCTACTTATCATTATATTTTACTAAGTATGTTCCATGTGGATCGACCCCAAATTTATCAGATTTTTTTATTACTTCAACACTCTTATACTTGGGAGTAAATAACCGATTTTTGAGCGTGTTAAGTTTTTAGAGCCGTTGTCGGGGAATTTTAATTTAGTACATATAATAATTTTGTTTTTCTTTATTTTAATTTCATATTTTTTTATTATTTTAATTTTATTTTGTAGTTTGTTTTTTTATCTTGTCATTTATTTCCTTTTTATAAATATTGTTTTTGTTTTTGTTTTATTTTATTTAGGTTGCATGAGACAATGGTCTCGATCATCCAGCGGAAGATTAAAGAGAGATTCTCCATCACTTTCATCGTTCGTCAGAATGGCCGAGAACCAAAATGATAACCAAAATGGAAATTCATCTGCCCAAGTTGAAAACCCAGGTAATTAGGAAGAATATGAGTCTCAACATAATGATTATCCTAGGATGCTCAGATAATTTATGAATCTCACTATGACAGGATCACCATCTTGTATTATTTTTCCTCCAGATGAAACACGTTTCAATTTTAAATCAGGTATCATCCATCTTTTACCCATATTCTATAATCTAGAATCAAAAAATCCTTATAAGCACGTAAAGGAATTTGAAGAGGTATGTAATATTTACACATACCAAAATTGTAGCATTAATATAATTCGTTTAAAGTTTTTTCCTTTTTCTTTAAAGGAAAAAGCAAAAATTTGGCTCCAAAACCTTAGGTCGAGATCTATTAGAACATGAGATTATTTACAAGAACAGTTTCCTAAAAAGTTATTTCCCCCTCATAAGATAAATTCCTTTAAGAGAAGAATCATAATCTTCACACAAGAGTTAGGGGAAACACTGTACCAATATTGGGAGAGGTTTAAATAGATATGTTTAACCTTAGGGAAGACCATGACCTTGATGCCAAGTATGCATCTCTATCTTAAAAAATTTAAGCTTTCGAAGCAGGGAAGAGTGATTAGTCAAGTCAGTTAAGGAAGTTCTATGTCAAATTTGTAATTCAGATGAACATGTCACACAAGTTTTGCCCTTCCTTACCACCCTTGCAAGAATGTCTTCATGAACAAGTCAGTTCTATAAACCCATTCAATAGACCAAATCAAAGGCCATACTCACAAACCTACAAGTCTGGTTGGAGAAATCATTCAAACTTCAATCGGAGGAATGATAACCAAACAGAATAATCGCAACAACTTCCCCAGGTTCACCAGAATTTCTGAAATTCCCAGAATTATGCACCATATGTCCCACCACCTAGGAAAACCATGGAGTATATCTTGATTGCATTCACGGATTAAATGGAAGCCATCAATAATTAAAATGCATAAACAATGAGTGATTTGAGAGAAATATTTGCTAAAATTACATATGTATTGACCATTAATGAGAAAGGAAAGTTTCCTACACATCCATAATCAAATCCCAAGAGTCATCTAAATCCTCACGAGGGTAGTTCTGGAAATCAACACTTAGACCAAGTCAAATCTGTTATTACTCTTCGTAGTGGTAAGGACATCCATAGACCTATTCTTGAACCTTACGAAACTGAGAATAAAATGAATTCAGAGGGTAAGGAAGAGGTTGATGAACCATTACCCTTCTTTGATAATAATAGTTTTTCTCATGCATCTTCATATCCTCAAGCATTAAAACAAATAAATTGAATCATTCCCCAGAGACTTATGAAATATTCAAAAAGGTAAAAGTCAATAATTCTTTGTTAAATGCCATCCAACAGATACCATCTTATGCCAAATTTCTAAAGAATATGTGCACCTTTAAAAGAAAACATCAGATAAGAAAGAAAGTTTTCCTAGCGGAACATTTAAGTTCCATTCTCTCAATCAATAATGCATTAAAATACAAAGACACTGGTTGTCCAACTATTTCTTGTATTATTGGAAGTCAAAATATTAAACATGCTTTACTTGATCTTGGAGCTAGCATAAATTTACTTCCATTTTCGGTTTACCAACAACTTAATATTGGCGTGATAAACCAACCTCAACTACTTTTTTACTTGTCGATAAATTAATTAAAGTAGCAAAAGGAATTATGGAATATGTGTTATTGCAAGTCGATAAATTCATATATCATGTGGATTTTATTGTCTTAGAAACACAACCCGTGGCAAACAGTTATAAGCCAATCCCTGTAATACTTGGTCGCCTATTTTTAGCAACAACGCTTTAATTAATTACATGAATGGAATCATGAATCTGTCTTTTTCCAACATGACATTGGAGCTAAATATTTTTAACATTTGCAAGCAGCCATATGATGAGGAAAATGAAAATGAAAGCATAAAATTGATTGAACCAATTGTGGATGAGCATATTCAGGGAGTTTTTTGAATCCCATGGAAGTTTGGACTGATAATTTTGTTGAAACAAGTACGAAAATGAATTTGGATATTACTAATGATTTTTTACTTGACTCTACACAAGTATTAGAAGACGATGAAGAGATACAAAATTTGAAAGAACTGGGAACACTTGAAGAAGAAAAACACGAGGAAGCACCAAAATTGGAGTTAAACGCCTTGCCAGAAGGACCGAAATATGTATTTCTAGAAGATAAACAAACTTACCATGTTGTAATTTATTATCTTCTTACAACCAATCAAGAAGGTAAGCTGTTAAATATGGTGAAAGAATACAAACTAGCAATTGGATGAGCTTTAAAAGACATAAAAGGCATTAACCCATTAATCTGCATATATTGAATACATTTAGAAAATAATGCTAGGACATATCGTCAACTCCAAAGAAGATTAAACCCTCACATGAAAGAAGTGTTAAAAATCGAGGTCCTTAAATGTATTGGTGTAGGCATTATATATCCTATCTCTAATAGTAATTGGGTAAGTCCTACGCAAGTTATACTTAACAAGTATGGAATTACTGTTGTATGAAATGATAAAGAATAATTAATCCCAACTCGCATCCCATCTAGTTGGTGTATGTGCATTGATTATAGAAAACTAAAAGACGCAACTAGAAAAGATCTTTTTCCTTTACCATTTCTTGACCAGATTTTGGAAAGAGTAGTTGGACATCCATAATATTTTTTTCTTGATGGTTACTCGAGTTATTATCAAATTTCTATTGCTTTAGACATTCCCTTTGGAACATTTGCATTTAGGAAAATGTCTTTTAGACTTTGTAATGCACATGTAACATTCCAACGATGCATGTTAAGCATATTTAGTGACATGGCTGAACACTGTTTAGATGTCTTTATGGATGATATAACTATTTTTAGGAATTCATTTGATAATTGCTTGAATAATTTGGGAAATATTTTGAAAAGAAGTGAAGAAAAATGATTTGTTTTAAATTGGGAAAAATGCCAATTCATGATTAATTCATGAATTATTTTGGGTCACGCTGTGTCATCTAAAGGTATTGAGGTTGAGAAGTCAAAAATAGAAGTAATCTATAAATTCCCATCACCAAAAACAGTTAGGGAAATCCGTTCTTTCTTAGGACATGCAGAATTTTATATGAGATTCATTAAAAACTTTAGTACCATATCCAGACCCTTATGTAACCACCTATTGAAAGATGCAACATTTGAATGGACATAAGAATGTCAAAAATCATTCGAAAGAATTATCAGTCATTTGACTTCTGTTCCTATTATACAGTCCTCTGATTGGTCCTTGCCTTTTGAGCTAATATGTGATGCTAGTGATTATGCAGTTGGTGCAGTGTTAGGACAGAGAAATGAAGGTAAATCGCATGAAATATATTAATAAAGTATAACCTTAAATAGTGCACAAATGAATTACTCTACCAAAGAAAAAGAACTACTTGTTATAATATTTGCATTGGATAAATTTTGATCATATTTAATTAGTTCTTCAACCATTGTCTATTCTGCTCATGCTGTTGTTAGATAGTTGATGACTAAATAGGATGCAAAGCCAAAATTGATACAGTGGCTTTTATTGTTTCAAGAATTCAATCTCACAATTAAAGACAAGAAAGAGGCATAGAACGTGGTTGTAGATCATTTATCGAGACTCACAAACGAGTCACTAATTGATACAACTCCCATCAATGACTCATTTTCTGATGCGTTTTTATTCTCTATAAACACAATGCCTTGGTATTCTAATATTGTCAATTTTCTTGCAACCGGAAAGATGCCTCCAGACTGAGCCAGCAAGACATGAGGAAATTTTTGATCGAAGTCAAAAAATCCTATTGGAATGATCCATATCTGTTTAAGTGTTGTCCTGATCAGATTTTTTGATGATGCATACCGGACAGTAAGATAGATGGTGTTATTCAATTTTGTCATTCAGAAGCATGTGGAGGTCATTTTCCATCTAAGAAAACACTGTAAAAATCTTATAGTGTGGATTTAATAGCCCACCATTTTTAAAGATACACATCCTTTCTAAAAAACTTGTGAAAAGTATCAAAAGTTAGGATCCATTTCAAAAAGAAACATGATGCCTTTAAATACCATCATTGTGGTCGAAATCTTTGATCGTTGGGCCTATTTCCACCATCATTTGGATTTTTATATATTTTAGTTACAGTCGATTATGTCTCAAAATGGGTCGAAGCGATTCCTTGTCAGAACAATGATAACATAAATGTGATCAAATTTTTAAAAGAAAATATTTTAAGTTGATTTTGAATCCCTCAAGCCATTATAAGTGATGGGTATAAACACTTTTGTAACAAACCTTTTGAGTCCTAAATGAAAAAATATGGAGTCACACATAAAGTTTCCGTCTCTTATCACCCTCAGATGAATGGTCAAGTTGAACTAGCGAATAGGGAAATTAAACAAATTTTAGAAAAAATAGTTAACCCAAATCGCAAAGATTGGTCTCTTAGACTAATTGATGCACTTTGGGCATATCGAACAGCTTTCAAAACGTCTTTGAGAATGTCACCCTATCGTCTAGTTTGTGCAAAACCTTGTCATTTGCCTGTGGAACCTGAGCATAAATCATATTGTCTTATTAAAACATTCCATTCAAACCTTGAAAATGCCAGTCACAAACGTAGATTGCAATTAAATGAACTTGAAGAGTTAAGGAATGATTTATATGAGAACACGAAAATTCTTAAAGCTAAAACTAAGGCTTTTCATGATAGTCGAATTTCACGAAAAATATTTGAATTTGGTCAAAAGGTTTTTCTTTATAATTCTCATCTTCATTTACTTCTTGGGAAATTAAAATCCAAATGGAGTGGCCCATATATTGTGAAATACGTTTATCTATAAAGGGCTATTGACATTGATAATCCTAGGGATGGTGATGTATTTAAAGCGAATGGACAACGTCTGAAACCATTTTTGGAGTGTTCAAATTTTCAAGAGTCTTTTCTCATTTCAAACTCAATGTACCGTGATTGATGTAATTTTTTTTTCTATTTAATATATCCTAATGGATATATTCATCGTGAGATTAGTAAGTTACATACACAATTTCAAAAAGAAAGACAACAATACAGTCTCAGAAGTCTGACTTTAAAAGACCATATTTGCCAATTTATAAGAATATTGGATGAGAAGCCCATCCTCGATCCATAGAGGGCGTTCAAGTCGTTACTAGACGTAAAACCAATGGAAGGTGTGAGCCACAATCACAACTATCAGTACATATTTATTGCTTTGATTTCCTTTACTTTCAATTACTATTTTGATTCATTTAATGTTATTAATTTCTTTTCTTTTTACAGACAGTATCTAAAGTTTTTGACTGTCACGATTTATTTTCATATTCATCTAATAATTAGCATTTTACAAATACTGATGCTTTTATTACTCACATTTTTCAAGATCTATAAATACAGCTCGTCACTTCTTTCTTCAACACATCTAGCTAAGAGAGATAGCACAAATATAGACAACTTCAAGACGACGAGTCACTAATATCTGTGTGTTTTATGGAACTAGCTCTGGAACTAAACCTGAATTTGCTGAGGCTACAAAAGAATTGGGTAGAGTTATGGCGGCAAGAAATATGCAATTAGTATATGGTGTGGTGGCAATCTTGGATTGATAGGGTGTGTTTAAAAGGCTGTACAAGAATGTGGCAGTCAAGTTTTGGGATCATTCTTAAACCCTTAACATAGGACTGTTAGGGTTAGTGCTCGGAGCGCCAATCCGAATCAAATTTATGTTCTATTCATGAATACAAGCAATATATTTTTCCATATTATTACTTATTTATGGTTGCACCTCTTGTCTTTTATTATTTATATTCGATCTAATTCATTAGATTGAAACTAAATCATATTTAGTGATATATAAATATTAGACAAAGACCCGATAATATATAATGTAGTGCGGAATTACAACGTAGCTTGTAATTGACATTGGGAATTGTCACTACTAGATATATATTATCAAATTAAGTTCCTAGTAAAGATTTATTGACATGGGTCGGTTAGTGAAATCCACTGAGACCATTATATGTCGTATATTGGACTTGGTTCGATGGTTTATCACAATGAACCATGAGTCTCGGGAGACTCGTATAGACGTGTATGTATTTATTTGATAAAAATCGAACGACTCATCGAAGATTACGTAATAGATGGTACACCAACGTCAATTGGAATTGTAACATCCCGGATTATTTTAGCGAGTTGAGTGAATTTTTTTTTCCTATGAAGTCGGGTCCGAACGTGAGGACAATTTTAGTATAAAATGGAAATTTTTTATGTAGTTAATTATAATTTTTTATTAAATTAAATTTAAAGGATTAAATTCCTAATTAATAAGTGTTTAAATATATATATATACACACACACACGCACCTATCAAGAAATTTCTACATATTTAAACACAAGAAATAAATAAATAAATTGTAATTTCTAGAAATCATTAATTAAATATATATAAGGAGAGATCCAGAAAAACCGAGACAGGGAAGAACCGAGAGAGACAGGCCGAGAAGAGGAAAGAGAGAGAGGGAGACCGAATCAGAGAGGAAGTTGAGGTTGAAACAGAAATAGAAAGAAAGAGAAAATGATGGGCAAAACAGAAAAGGAAAGCCGAAGCCGAGGATGATGAAACGAAAAGAAAGATGGACTGGTCCGAAGAGGAGAGAAATCGAGAAGAAAGGAAAACAGAGGAGGAAAGAGAAAAAGAAGATGATACCGAGACAGGTAAGTACATGATGACAGTTAATTCCTTGGGTTTTACTGGTTTGATAAATTTGGATTTGTTTAAAGAAATTGAAAAAAAAAAAAAGAGAAATTGAATAGGTTAAATGTTTACAAACATGCTAGAGTTAATTAAATTTCGTTTTAAGTATGAATTTGGAAGAAAATCAAACTGATTGAGGAAGAAGAAGATTCGGCTAAATCTTTAAAATTTAGAAAATTGGGATATAAACTGTAGAACAGAAATCGGGAATAATTGAGTGGTCATATGTCCTTAAAATTTGAAATTGGATTAATAGTAAAGGTAGCTGCGAAGTTAATAAAAACGAAGACAGAGAGTAATATGGGCACTGTATGGGTGTTAATTTGAAGTTAAAGATTTTCAAATTGGTATAAGTAGTTATTATTATGAGGGTTGGATATTTTTATATATGGCTTCAAGTTGTTGATGACTAAGGTGATTCCGATGAATATGGCCTTCTTGAATAGGATTTCATATTGGAAACCTTATATTTCAACTAGCTTAGTTAATGATTTTACAGGGTATGCTTGCTTGCAGTGTCTTTGTTTAATTATAAGCTAGGATATCGAACTAGGAAATTACCGTATAAGTCTCGTTTGAATATTAAGATACCTTGAGTTGCTTCGTCTTTTTCAATTATCAGAGGACAATGATTATTAAGATAATTCTGCCTCATCTCACCTTATTCTATTTTGACATCTGTTATTTAAGTTGTCCTATAAAAAATAATAATAATAATAATAATAAATATATATGTATGACTTATTTGTAGTTATGAATACATGTCTTTGATGTGGTTTTTCTCCGGGCAAGCATTTTTGAATATGTGAGTAAATAAATGAATAGTTTATGCATACTGAAAGCCTCTAAGCAAATTGGATGATTTGAAAAAGAGATAATTATATGGCGTGAGTATTTAATTAGAATTGCGTATATTAATAAGTAGATATATGATTTGGCAGTTTTTAATTATTTATGAAAGTGTGAATAATAAATTATGCATTATTTGTTATTTAAATTCAACAAGTAATGTTAAGTTCTAAAGTTTGATTTGATTTTAGCATTGATTAGGTTAAATATGTGTATTGAGTAATGTATTTGTCTATGTAGTTGAGCGGAATATTGTGAATATAATCTATTCGTTAGATTATTTGTGAGCTGTTGACATTAGTAGACATTAAAGAAAGCTAAGCCTGGGAAAGCATGAAAGGTATTCTTGAGTTTAATGTTTTCATTAAATTATATTTATGCATGAGCCTATACACGCAGTTACATAGCAACCTAAAGATATGGGTAAGTGAAAGCATAAGAAGTGCATGTGCATATTTGCGCATTATGATTTAAGTTGAAATTAAGAACACTATATGAAGTTACTCTCTATTTGCTTCACAACAACTACACACTTAATGAATGGGTTGGGGTTAGTTTTTTTTTAAAAAAAAAAATAAGATGAGGTGGTTGAGTTTTGTAAGGAGAGTGGTGAGTGGTTACTGATTTTGTAGGGAGTAGGGGATAAGAATTTGAATAAGATTAAAATAGATTCATGCTCTCTCTTTCTTTCTTTTCTACTCACATCAACTTCCATCTCAAACCAAAATGTGGACAAAAGGTGGGGCACACCCACTTAAATACTCATTGTATTGAACTGATTGAGGAAGAAGAAGATTCGGTTAAATCTTTAAAATTTGGAAAGTTGGGAAAATTTGATATAAACCGTAGAACAAAAATCGGGAATAATTGAGTGGTCATATGTCCTTAAAATTTGAAATTGGATTAATAGTAAGTGTGGCTGCGAAGTTAATAAAAACGAAGACATAGAGTAATATGGGCAGTGTATGGGTGTTAATTTGAAGTTAAAGATTTTCAAATTGGTGTAAGTAGTTATTATTATAAGGGTTGGATATTTTTATATATGGCTTCAGGTTGTTGATGACTAAGGTGATTCTGATGAATATGGCCTTCTTGAATAGGATTTCATATTGGAAACCTTATATTTCAACTAGCTTAGTTAATGATTTTACAGGGTATGCTTGCTTGCAGTTTCTTTGTTTAATTATAAGCTAGGATATCGAACTAGGAAATTACAGTATAAGTCTCATTTGAATATTAAGATACCTTGAGTTGCTTCGTCTTTTTCAATTATCAGAGGACAATGAATATTAAGATAATTCTGCCCCATCTCACCTTATTATATTTTGACATCTGTTATTTAAGTTGTCCTATAAATAATAATAATAATAATAATAATAATAAAAAATATATATGTATGACTTATTTGTAGTTATGAATACATGTCTTTGATGTGGTTTTTCTCCGGGCAAGCATTTTTGAATATGTTAGTAAATAAATGAATAGTTTATGCATACTGAAAGCCTCTAAGCGAATTGGATGATTTGAAAAAGAGATAATTATATGGCGTGAGTATTTAATTAGAATTGCTTATATTAATAAGTATATATATGATTTGGCAGTTTTTAATTATTTATGAAAGTGTGAATAATATATTGTACGTTATTTGTTATTTAAATTCAACAAGTAATGTTAAGTTCTAAAGTTCGATTTGATTTTAGCATTGATTAGGTTAAATATGTGTATTGAGTAATGTATTTGTCTATGTAGTTGAGCGGAATATTGTGAATATAATCTATTCGTTAGATTGTTTGTGAGCTGTTGACATTAGTAGACATTAAAGAAAGCTAAGCCTGGGAATGCATGAAAGGTATTCTTGAGTTGGAAATAGTGAATTATATATGAGTGTATTTATAGCATTCGAGCTTGACAAGTTTAAATAAGAAGAGTATATTGGGTTGCGTATGCCTAATAGATTGTGATGATTGATATTGTAAGAAAATGTTTTCATTTGCTTGTGAAGTAAGTTGACAATATAGTAGTATATAAGTTATAAAGTAGTAAAGATGAAAGTATACAAGTAATAGAATACATATATCATTAAATTATATTTATGCATGAGCCTATACACGCAGTTACATAGCAACCTAAAGATATGGGTAAGTGAAAGCATAAGAAGTGCATGTGCATATTTGCGCATTATGATTTAAGTTGAAATTAAGAATAGTTTTGGGATTCAACAGAGTTTTAAAGAAGAGTTTCAAATGTTTTTGAAAAAGAATTGTATTTCAGAAAATGTTTTTACGATTTTGAGATACAGACTATGACTTTATATTTTTCGGGGCATGAGGTAAAAACTCACCCCAGTATGTAACTTAAGATTCAGATGGAATTGACGGATATAGTCACATGTGCATATGTGGAGGACTGAGGGGACGCTCTCAGATCCTCGAGCAGGACTAGGGGCTACAGGGTCCCGAAATCCTGATTTTCAGAGATGCCCGGTTGAGTTATGGTCCTGGGCATCGAGTACACCCAATTGAGTTATGGTCCTGGGTGCAGAGAGACGTCCAGTTGAGTTATGGTCCTGGACGTAGATCAGTTTTCAGTTTTCAGTACATAGTTTTTCAGATTTTCAATACCCAGTTTTCAGAAATAAGATTTTTATAAACAATTCTCAATTTTCAGATTTTCAGGTTTTCAGTATTTAGATTTCAGAGATCAGGAAGAGGAGTTTTATAAAGATTATCAGAAAGCAGTTTTCAGAAAATAGTTTTTCAGAAATATTTTTAAAACGTATTTTCATTATGCATGGCATAATTAAGTAAAACCTAATTCATAAGTTATGCATATTGATCACATATATATATCCCAGAAATCATTTGACTTGCACATAGTTAACATGATGCATGATAGCATTAGCACATTTATATGTATATTTGGACAATGTTTGTGTAAGTTGTATATTTACAAAGGAAGAATCTATCATAAATAATAGCGCATGATAACATGGCCATATATGCATGTGTATACTATTGATAATAATGTGATGAATGCTTGAAGAATGAATATGTTATAGATCCGATTTGATGATATTTCAATGTGTTAAAAGAAGGATAACTATAGTAAGAATCTGAATTGGAACTAGTAGAGGATTAATTGGAAAGAAATAAGATATCAGAGTAACGCAGCGAAAGCAAGTGTTTTGAGTTTTGCAGGTTGGTGATCCGATCGATCGACCACAGATACCAGATCTTGAGGAGTCGGATAGCAGCGTTGCAGTCAGCCAGTCACCGGGTCTTGGGAATATTAGAGTCAACTGGTAGACATTAGTTGTAAAGAGTTTGAGTTTGTAAAGAGTTTAAGTTGTATAAGTCAAGTTTGTAAAGAGTTTAAGTTGTACGTACTTTCGGGCATGGAGCCCAATGGTATTATGTTTGAATTGATTATTAGATTGTGTTGGGCCCTGTAGGTTGTTATTGGTGCTGGACTCTGATCCAGGTTGCATGACATTTAGCAAAGGTCATGTCGAATTTTCGTCAAGAGTTAGAGGCTTATGGAGGCAGGATTAGCCTGTCTCCTGCCGGTAACATCCTAGCCTGGGCGGGATGTTACAGGAATCTTCTCGAGTTGAATAGAATATTGATTCTTTGACTTAAGATATCACTGTGGATATATGAGTTATCCTCCACACTTAGATGATAGTCACGTCATCGATATATTAAGATCTGACCTCCGCCTGTTCTTTTAGTGTGGACTCATGCTCATGATATCATGTGTGTATCAAGATAGGATCCGTCAGTCCAGTGAACAATGGATCCCGTTAAATCCATGGATTCATTGTACACTGCAGAAGTTAGTTCTAAGTGTTTTTATAAGATTGCTAATAGAATCATTGACGGGATTATACCTATAGAGATTTGATGTTAATATCTATATCTCTAGAATAATCTGAATACCTGTGACGGAGGAATTATACGTATGTGATGACCTCAACCTATATAGTTCAGCGAGTTTATCCGTGTTTACGAGTGGGTAAATTATGGACACTAAATTTAATTTCATGACGGATATGCCTGAACTTAGAGAGTCTCACTAATGAAATATACTAATAGAGCAACTTTTATGAATAATACTGATTATTTATAAATCGTTTAACGGTTAAACGAAAGATATGCAAATGGACTTTTGGTCATTTCTTAATTGATGTGTATTTGTATTTAATTTGATTTTATTAAATACACATTAATTAAATATCAAATTGTGATATTTGACATTTATCATTAATATATGTATTTAAGATATTTAAAGTAAATATAATACATATATTTGAGATATTTATATTTAATTAATTAATTAATTATTTATTTGTTAAATGATTAAAATAATTAAAATATAAATATCTTCCATTATGATAAAATTAAGTCATGATTAATTTGTGTATAAGTTTGACTTTTTATTAAAGAAAAAAGGAAGTCAAATGGCATTTGGCTTATTAGATATTTGTTTGAAAAATTAACAAAATATCTAATCTTTTTTCTACATAAATTTCAGCGAACTTGACCTAGCATTTAAAGGTTTTTTTTTTTTTTCATTTTACTTCACATAAGTTGAAGCCACCAAAACATAGACAAAAATATTGAGAGAAAGAAAAGAAACCAAGATGAAAAATGAAGAAAGCTTGGATTTAAGTAAGTTTTTCAACTTTTTCTATTTGAAGGATACTTGTTCCTTTTGTTCTTGGCTACAACATGTGTATTTCTTAAGTTTTTCTATTATCTTATGTTTGTGTTTTGATGGTTGAAAGCATGAATGAAAGATGTATTCATGTGTGTTTAACAAAGTATGCTTATAAATGGTGTATAAGCACACTTTTGGTCATTTGATGATCTTGTTGCCATTCTATAGTTGTTAGACCACTCATTGATGACCTAGAATGGTTCTTGAGTTGTTTCAAAGTGGTGAGACTTGTTTGGTGGGTTAAAGATTTGATTAAAGTGTTGAATTTATTCAATTTAGTATAAATGGATCAGTTGGTATAATTTGAGAAATTAGAGTTCTTAACCTATTTCAATTTTGGAGATTTTAATATATGTGATGTATTATGATGTATATATAATATATATTAAATTTGGTGATGATTGGATTTCATCTGGACTTGTTTAGAACAAGATTGAACCAAATTGCAAAACCTAAAAAATTCAGGGTGCATTCGACAATTTGAGTTTTTGTGGTTTTGTGTTGCAATTTATTTTTTGATGTGTTGGACATGTTGAAAATCCTTTTAAAACTGATTTGGAATCATCCAAAATTGTATTTGACAATTTGAGAACTAAAATGAGTAAAATGCAAAGCTTAGGGATCTCACGGTAATTATGATAAAAAATTCAGTTTTTATTTATTGAGTAATTAGAATAAATTTGTTTATTTTGATTACCTAAGAAAAATAATTATCGGAAATTATTTTGCAGTGAAATATAACGAAAACCGAAAAAAATGGCTTTACAGGGTAACGGCTACCCAAAAAATGAACTGGTCAATGTTCGGGGAGTCCACGACTTGTCCAAATATTTTTGGGGCTGACCTGGGTAATCCCCATGTGTATTGGTCGATCGCTTCAGTCAGAAATGCATTTTATGCTATTTTATGGAAAAATATTTTCGTAA
The DNA here is from genome assembly GCA_019454045.1 of Zanthoxylum bungeanum. Classification (NCBI taxonomy): domain Eukaryota; kingdom Viridiplantae; phylum Streptophyta; class Magnoliopsida; order Sapindales; family Rutaceae; genus Zanthoxylum; species Zanthoxylum bungeanum. The sequence goes on along the minus strand of SKCR01036361.1, from coordinate 80,216 downwards.
AGGTTTCACGGAGTTTCTATATTATTTATGTTGTTATATTATTTTGAATAAATATGTTTAGGTGAAATTTGAATGAATTATTAGTATTGGATATTGAATAATTTATTTGTAAATTTAAAAATTTTAAACTATGATTTTACCCGAACCGCGTTTCTTCCGCTATGCCGCCCTGATAAAACCCCAACAAAATGGTATCAGTGCGAGTTTGATTCTAAACCTATTATATGATCAGCCCTTTTAATTTTGACATTTTAATTTAATCTTTACTTTTTACATGCATGTATTTATTTAATTTGATTAAATAAAGTGAATTACATCTTTTAGGAAAATCCTTTTTAAATAAGGTTTTATAAAGTGACTAGTATTAGGAATACTTGTCTCTTCGTCCGCCTTGTCAATGCGGATGTGAATGTTTTCATGATGCTATAGTTGTATCGTGCCAAAGGTGTGAAGTTATGGTTGAAGGTAGAACATTTGTGTCGGTAGAACTTATATGATAAGAGACAAATTCAAGTGAAAATGGAAATCCTGAATGTGCCAAAACTGTCAGAAGTACATCGGTAGCTTGAGTTTATCATTGACAAGTGAGGCCTTTATACACCTCATGTGAACATGCCAAAGCTGTCAAAATGAGAAACGGTCGGGATAAAATCAGGAGTCACAGCGAGTGTGATTGACAATAAGTTGTCTACCATAAATATACGTAGGCGAGAACGTGCCAAAGCTATGAGTCGAAATATATTCATGGGGTCAACTTCCCATTATGGAATTCGATTTAATTATTGAATTCTCATATTCCGTTGGGGATTATGGTATTACGTAAAGTAATGAGAGGCACTGCTGAGTTAAAAATCCATAACTAAGGCAGTGTGTAATATTATGAAAATTTTCACTTATAATTTTCCTTATTATATTATTTAAATAGAATTAAACTTTTATCCATTGCATGCATATTTTATATTTGTTTTCTAACTTCACTTATGGTTACAGATTTCTAGAATATGTTTTAAATTAGAATATACTATGACATAATCATTCTAGACAGAATAGTTTCTTATGTAGTAAAGATTGTCATGAATTGTTTCATGTCTCGAGATTCTTCACTAGCAAGAAAAACCCATTAGGTATTTATTTATCTGATAATAAAGTTTCTTAGCTTTAGTGCATTAGAGGTCACGTGTCAGACACGGTTTACTTTTCAATTATTTGTAAATGTTGTAAATAGTTGAAGGTAAATTGTAAAGCCAAAGAAAGGAGATGCATATAGTTATGTGTAGAAAATATTGATTTTCACAATACGACAACTATAGGTATTGGATATCAGATCTCACATCTAGTTATTTAAAATATTATTGAATGATTGTTTTGATATTTGATATCAGAACTTGTGACTATTTGATAATTACGTGTTCTTTATAAATAATTATTACTTATTTTTAATATGACCTGTAGTGTCATTGACGTATCGATAAATATTAAGAAAAATATTTGGTTAAGTAAATAACTTAGAACAATGTTTTATGAGATTTTATCACTTAAGTATTAGATGCTTATTCCATATGGTAAATGATGGTCTGATACGAGATCATACCACATATCATTATCCATTTAATGAATATTGTATTCAGGAAAGTAATTAAATCTCATTGAATCAATGATTGTCATTAGACTAGAAAATTTATTAAATTGATACATTGGATGTTTGTAAATTACTCAAGGTAGTTTTCTTTATTTCATAACTTAGTAAATGAATTATCATGACTTAGTTATATATTTCTTATGAAACGCGAATAGAATATTTTGACAGGATCAAAGATATTCCATTTGAAGTGTTGAAAATTTTTTATCTTTAAAATTCATTGTAGTCTTTGAATTGTTCAAAGATGTTTGATATGATCAAACATATGAATTTAAGGCAATTATTTCTAAGATTATTGTATGAATATGACTCTTACTCAATATTATTCTTCTACGATTCCATCGTAATGGAATTAGTTAGTGGGAGAAATCGAATCTTATACGATTTGATTCGGTTGATGTTGAGTGTTACCGAATTAGTTTCATTCTAAGGTTATTGTATGAATATGACTCTTACTCAATATTATTCTTATATGATTGCATCGTAATGGAATTTGTTAGTGGGAGAAATCAAATCGTATATGATTTGATTCGCTTGATATTAAGTGTTACCGAATTAGTTTCAATGCTCTTGGGGATATGCTCCAGAAACACTTATTCATCCATTTAATTAAGGTTCCATTAGTTTCTACAATTACGTATATGATATGTACAAGTAGTAAATTTGAATCTCGAAATATTTAAGATTTGAATCTTTATTTTTTATAATGGTTATATAATTGAAAGTATTTACGCCTATGAGGTACGAGTAGAAGTTTATCATTTATTCTATTTAATAGAATTTTGTATTCTATTTGACAGAATATCGTTTCTATAATCCCGAGTAATAAAATTATTTTATTACTTAGTGTGTAACATCGGATGTTGACCATTGTAGAAAGGACTTGACTTATTGAAGTCAAAAGTGAGAATGATAAACTGTAAGTGGAGCTACATAATTAATAAGATGAAACGACCCTTAGATATCTTCCATATAAGTCCAATAGGATGTCAGAATCATTTGTGAAGTATTTGATACTTAATGGTTCTGTTGTTTTCTTATTGAAGAAAATTATCCTATAACTTATCGTGGAAGCGATATTTGATAGCAATTTTGGAAGTTAGTATTAAACCATACTTCTAAGATTGTTCATAACTTACTACGATCAAGTTTAGAACTTGATTGAGCTGTCATTAGGAATCATTCATAAAATGTACAAATGGTTTGCGCAGCAAAAGTGAGCTTATTAAAGGTTTGACCTTTATAATATGACAATGAGAAAAGTTATACTCATTAATCTATTGTAGATTCTGAGTAAACTTGTCTCTAGTCGCACTAATCAAACAATTAAAGATCTGTTGGTTCATGTTGATATTAAACTGTGTATTTTAGCTAAGAATGCAAAATGGCATTTTTGAATGGTTTTTTTTGATAAGAGATCCGTTGTGATTTCTTTATTTGAAGAGTTCGTTTTGGAATCACCCTAGAGTTTGTGTTCGGCTAAATTATAGTTTGGTATATTAGCTTATAGAGCCTATTGACTCAGATGAGCTTTTTGGAAATTTTTATTTTCTAATTTAGATATCAGTCAGATTGTTTGATTTTATCAAGGTATAAAGAATACATATGAGATAGAAATTAGAAGGGTTAGCGGGAGCGTACAAATATCTTTATGGTGTTTCACATCTTAATGAAATTATCATTATTAAGATAATAATGAGATATAATTTAGGTAAAAAGATTTACCTGAGTCTTATTTTCTCCGTGAAAATAGTGTGAGTGGTCTCTATTATATTCGATATAAAAGTTTTATATATGATATAAAACTAAGAAACTTGAGAGATGTTCTCATTAGTCGTGCATTAGATATGATCTAATAAAGAACACAATGAGACTATTTGTGTGACAGTTAGTATAACTGTTCAACAATTAATGTGTCTAATGTATATAATATTCAACTTTCGTATAGGATTATTCCTTTATCGAAAGAGAAATTGATTAGAATGTCTAGTCAATCTTATGTATCATAAGATAGTGGCATAATAAGTACTATATTAAGTGCGATTTGAGATATCAATTTAATCGTAAGTGATATTGTTGGACAATTATGACCCATAGTGTCACTATTTGTACAGATCACGGTGTTGTTGTACAAATTAACTATGTGACAAATGAGATTGCACTCTTATCATTTGTGATTAGATCACCTAGATGTATAAATGATGAGAGGTCCCTATGATTTGTTCCTGGACGGAGAATGATATGAGACAATATCAGTCCACGAAGGATAAATCGTTAAATATCCCTAGTCAGAGTATTATCGAGATTGGACATCGATAAATACGTAAAAGACTAGTATTGCACTTGTGCGCGATTGTGAGGACACAACGGCATAGTTCTCATATATTTGGGTATAGGATACTCATGCAAGTGTAATAGGAGGTTGTGTTTCACCGATGGTACGGGAAACAGCTTCGCTCTGGATAAACCCCCTCGAAATTCCATTGGTAGTATGACTATGTGTCTATGGAAGTCCGAAATCAAAGTAGGTGTATTTGGTCTTAACCTGAGACTTGCACCGCTAATACTTGCGACAATCGATATACTTTAGTTGAGGTCGTCCAGGGCTTTAACAGGTTCTGTGTACGCCGATACTGGGTATATTGAGAATCGTAGTGTGTTGGGTGTGATGTCAAGACGGAAGTATCACTCCAGTCATAGTGGAGATGATGGTCACGTAGGATACGGAACTCGTTCTCTTAAATGCTCGAGCTATCGAGATATTATGACTAGGTCATATATATCCGATTATAGAGACTAGTTACCAGACATCCGATATGTGCTTCGTACGGGGCAGACACAATTCCAGCCCCAGGCCTAGCACGTGACCATCCGATACTGGAAAGAAATACGCAATACTACGGTATACTACGCTTGATATAGATCATATATTCCTGTAAGGATATTTCCAGAGAATTGGGTAAACATGGCACTTTGCTAGAAGCCAACCTTGTCTTGTAAATCGGTATAAACGTAGTACGAGGTACTTACGTGTTCGGATAGTCCGACGACCGTATTTACTGCCAACATATCCGGGGATCTCATGGGTCGCTTCCCAAAGATTCACCGATGATGTATGACTCGCACTATAATTAATCCGGGATTAATTCGATGAGAGAGAAAATTAATCTGGGATTAATTACGGAGATATTTTATCTAGGATAAAATATTAATAAAATAGAGAGAACGATTAATTTGGAATTAATCGATAAAATAATATATTCGATATATTATACGAAATTGGATTTAGACGCGGAATTAAAATTGGATTTTAATTCGGGCGAACGAATTAATTTAGAATTAATTCGTTTGCGACGTGAATACTGATTTCGCTAGGCGTAATCATTTAATTACGACGCGACGGAAAATTCGTTAATTTGGAATTAGCGAACCCGAGCCCGAGAGTGATTGTGAGCGCATTCGCATTTCGAATTCGAGCGCGGCACGCAAGTCACATTAAGCGTCAAATTACTAGTCGCATCAATTGTCAAATCACTTGTCACTTTGAGTGATGTGATGTGACATGACATGTTGTCACTTTATTAAAGTGACTTGATGTGAATAGTAAATGGTGATGGGTGTAAAGTTGATAAGACTTGTACCTTTTTGACTTTTGAATTAAAGTAATACATATGTTTATTTATTTATTTACTTGGTAAATGAAATAAATATATAAAAAAAAAGCTTTATTTTCTCTCTCTTCAACATGTAGTTCACGTTTTTTTTTTAAAAAAACAAAAGGGATGCCCTCTATTCTCTCCATCATCTCACGGTTTGGAGCCTTTTTCATCTTCTTCTTCTCCAATTTTTTGGGCGTGAGAAGCAAGCATGAAGACCTACTGCTAGCACACTTTATGGGTTGATTACAAATGTGATAGGAAGTGTTTCACTTGAGCATAGAAAGCTTGAAGCTTATAGTTTCAATGGAGTCTTTCATGGCCGAATCTTGGAGACACAAAGACACTCAAAACCGACCAACCTACTGCTCTTGGAAGCCTTGGCAGAATGCTCATTCATGGTGGAAAAAGGCTTGTTTTTTTTGATGCATCAAATCCAATCAATGTGAGTTATGTTTCCGCCTTACTCCTTTGATGTGTTCATGCGGTTTTATGCTTGATATTGATGATTCTTGGGACCTTATAAGAACTCAACAATGGATCTATGAGCTTAGTTCAAGTATGAAAAAGTTATGGTTAAAATTGGGTAAACTCAATTTGAGCATCAAATGGTTAAATTGTTTGATATAGTATGCTTGAATGAGGTTGAATTGATATTGTGCATGATCAATTTCAAGAAATTTGGTTGGATCCATTTTTCCCCAAATTTTTGGGCATGGCAAATTGGGTAAAATCAATTGAAGCATGATTTGGTTAAATTGATTGATTAAGTATGTTTATATATTGATGAATTGAAGTTGTGTATGCTCAATTTCATGACATTGGATTGGATCCATTTTTCCCCAAATTTTTGGGCATCGCCGAAAATATGAACCCTAATTAGTCTTGGTAATTTTTGTTTGTTTGATCATTGGATGACTTAAAACAATTGGGTAATGTTGTTTTGAAGTTCAAATGGATTGAATTTTGATTTGGAACCTTTTTTCCTTTTGAAAGTGGCTTGGCCGAATTCTTGAAATATGAAATTCATTGTGTTTTTTTGTATTTTAATTCATTGGATGAGTTGAATTGATTTGGGAAATAATGATTGTGGATTCAATTGGATTGAAACCAAATCGGATTGAAAAACCCCTAATTACCGAGACTTTAAAGCATGTAAAATGGGTTTGATTTTAATAAATTGTGTTGGACACTATTTGTTGTTAAAGTGCATGATTAATTATGCTAATTGATGTTTTAGAAATGTTAATTGGGTAATTAATTGTGTATTACACTTAGGTTAATTAATCATGGAATTTGGAATTTTTAAGTTAATTAATTGGGCTTGTTTTTGGAAATTGGGCCTTATAGGTTGTAATTGGGCTTTTGGGCTTTGTTGTACAAAGTTGGGTTTAGTCAAAATTGGTTGGATCCAATTAGGCCCAAAACTGTATCCATAAAGTCCAATTATGACTTAATGGACCTTAATTATTTAATTGGGCCTAATGGGCCAAAATTAATTTAAAGGCTTATGGGGTAACTCACGTATTGGATTTTGGTTATTTGGTTTGACCCGAGTTGACCAAAAGTCCACGCCTTAAGAAATTAATTAAAAGCCCATTGGAATTTAATTAAATAAATGTTGGACGTTAATTGGGCTTTGAGACCCATAACGATTGAATTTGGAATTTAAATCGCAGAAGGTTCGTTAATAAAAGTGTAATATTTAATTTGGAATTAAATAGAGAATAAGAATTAAATGCGTATTAAATTGGATTTAATTATGTAGTTTAATTTAATTCGAGAATTCGTACTTTGAGTACTTATTCGCAAAACGAGTTTGACTCGAGCAAAAAAATCAAATCGTTGTCTGAACATTGGATGATCACTAATTATCAGATTAATTAATTGGATTAGATTGATTGATAACATGGTTGTATGAATACATGGTTGCGATGCATGAATAATGTATATCGGATGGATATTAGTCGGGTGGGATAATTTTGGAAATTGTAATAAATTTGATTTATTGATTGGACCTGCGTGTCCAGCCTTATCACCTCTATTCTCATTGTATTCTCTTCTCACCTATTCCCCTCAATGTAAATGAGGTTTCTTTAGAAGTGTAATGTAACGGGTAGAAGTAAATACATGTGCTAGCTTTGGAGAGAGAAAATGAGAGATTTGATCTAGGATCAATGTAAAGTATCCATCCGCATATCATTATTATTTTATTTCATATACGCTTTATTATGTGTTTAGAATGCATGTTTAAGGGTGTATGATGATGAGACCTTAACAAAGATAATAAATTGGTTGCCAATTTACACGCGAAAAACCCTCAAATAATATAAACGTCTTTCCTTCCATTGAGTGATTCTTACTCAAGATCTAAGACGGCATTGGTTTGTTGGCCAAAGTCAAGGCCTTTGTCTGTCGAAGATGTGTTTGAATCACGAAGGCTTTGTTCCATATCAGTGTCATGTCCAAGTTGTGGTTTGTTGGCCAAAGTCAAGACCACTTCTTGTCCATCGACATTGATTACGAAGCTTTCCATGGTCAATGGGTCACGCTTAACTGGGATCATTAAGCTTGTTGTGCCAAGGCTTAGTTGATTCAGAGGAAAAAAGGTTAGGTAACACATTGGATGTATTGGCATATATAAGATATATGTTTCGGGCTTGGACGTCCCCCTACCGGATCTAGGAATTGGATTAGATCCAATTGATCTTAGAGATCTACCTAGTTAATTATCATACAATTTTTGGCCAAAGTCAAGATTGTGTGATATTTAACGGGATCCTAGCCCACTAGGAAATACGGTTTCCCAAGTACTCGACAGAGGGTTAGAGGCTCGCCGAAAAATAGTGGGAGGCAAGAATTGAATTTGCAATACTCGTTCAATTACTCGGCATACGCGCTCATTCAAATTATTTCGTCGTTTGATTAAATGTTAGTTAGACTAATATTTAAATTGTTGTTTTAATAAGCAGTTGGACTGTATTATAGTTGATTATATAATTGGATTATAGTAATCAATATATTTGAATTAATTAATTTCGATTTACAGTTGATTTTATAATTGGATTATAGTAATCAATGTAATTGAGGTTAATTAATTTAAATTATATTTGATTGTATAGTTGGACTATAATAATCAATATAATATATAGTACCATAAATCGTTGATTAAATAGTTGGACTATTAGAATCAAGATAAATTGAAATATTAGTGTTTAAAACATAATCTTGGGTGAAAGTGTATTTGAAAGACTATGATTTTTCAAATTGGGAATAAATTTCAAGATGGTCTTGGAAAATAATAAGTTACTTTATTTGATAAAATAAAGTATTATGCCTAAAGCTCGGAGTTAAGCAAATAAGTGGAACATGATATTTAGAATATTCATGTAATGATAACTTTAGTGCTTAATCCATAATACTTGTCAAGTAGACTCCTTAATTTCTGAAGGATTGGATCTATTTTAGATCTTTGAAATACTAAATTGCAATAAATAATTCTTGGAAAATTAATGACTCTTCTCAAGGAGACAAAGCCAAACTTTGCAATTAGGCAAGTAGCGCAAGGCACACCTTACTTCAATATTCTAGAAACCCGAGGCTTGCCCAAAGGCTACGGAATATTGAAAATGGCAAAGGCAAAATCATATTACCTTCTAGGAAGATAAAAGGACATATCCCAGGAAGGGATTGAAGACGAGCAAGGCTCTGACTTAAAAAATGATTGTCATAATTATGTTCACAGTTAGTATTAAAATTAGATTTTAGATACTCAGTGTGGTACACAAAATATATATTGATGTTCAGAATCTGTTTTGAACAGGATACTGACTTCAATTGAGATTCATCTGCGAATTGAAAACGGGACGAAAGTCGCTGTTTTAACCGTAGATACCTGAATTTAGGAACTACCTGATGAGTGGTAAAACTATCACTATTTCCCACTCATTTAACTTAATATTTTGTATAGTTTCTTGAGTTTTGTGAATATTTTGATGTGTTTTGTGTTATTTTGTAGATAAATAAAATTTCAGGACATTCTGGAGGTGATTTGAAGCAAAACTGTGAAATTTGGTGAAATTTGGCAAAAATGGTATTTTGGTAATTTTGGGCGTCCCGACACAAAGGGTATTTTGGTAATTTTCCCGACACCGAAATAAAGTTTCAGGACATTCTGGAGGTGATTTGGAGCAAAACTGTGAAATTTGGCAAAAAGGGTATTTTGGTAATTTTGGGCGTCTTGACACCGAGGGTTTTTTGGTAATTGCACCGCATGCCACGTGTCAAAAATTCAGCGATCCAAATTTGTTAGCACCATGCCACGTGTCGAATATTCAGCGATCCAAAAAAATAATAATAAAATAATAAAATAATAAAAAATCAGAAAAATAATAATAAAAAATTAGATTTTTTTCCTATAAATAGATTTTGAATTTCTTAGTTTCAATGTACTTTTTCCTCTGAAATCCTTATAAATAAATTGAGAGTTCCCTTCTTTAGTTTCTTTTATTCAGTTTTATTTACGTTTGTAGTAGTAATTTTCTTCTATAAATAATAGTTTTCATTCATCCATGAGGGGGTAACTTCTCCATGCTAAGGTAATAAGGTAATATTTTTTCTTTTGCTATTAGATTAATCTCCCTTAAAATATAATATATAAACTATTTAAAATCTGAATTAATAAAGGATACCGCCATTCCGGACGGTTGGTTATTCAATTTAATCTGGTTAACCTGACTTAATGAGGATACCGCCATACTGGACGGTTGGTTTAAGTTTATATTTCTGTTCCGCCTTATGGCTGGTATATTTGAATTTGACTTAATCAGGATACCGCCATTCCGGACGGTTGGTTTAAAATATCACAAGATTATATATTATATTATTGGGAGATATCTAAATAGTAAATAGTAGAAGTTAATTCCTTTTACCTTAGCATTTTATTTATTTTTCCGCATTTACTTTTTAGTAATTTTTATGTCTTTTTCTTACTTGTCCTAACGATGTGTTGTAACTAAGTTAGTTTTCTAGGGTTGTGTTGAAATCTAATATCACCGGTTTATAAGAGGTTATTTTATAATTTGAGTAATTTAAAGGTTTACTTATTAAGTCTTAAGCTTAATGCTTCTTGTTGTTTGATCACCAATAAGATTGATTGTGGTAAATCTAAAATGAACTAGACATAGTGATTTTAGGTTTCAGCCTTAGACTTAATAGCCCACGATCTTCCTTAAGGATAGATAACCCTTTAATAGATTTCCTTACAGGATAGGAATATACCTGTCGGGCGGGGGTAACCATAATTGGAACTTAAACTTAATGAATTCAGGTAATTTAATTAACATAGACATATGATTCAATTGAATTAAACTGGGTATTTGTGTCTGACCATCGACAGATGCTTTCGCATAAATTTGTGTTCCAGGTTAGTAAACTGATTTATTACACAAACATAAAATAATCACTTCATCTTTTTAAAGATATTAGAAAGATTCACAACCCTAGATTTTTGAGTCTTTATTTTCCTTAGTATTTTCTTTTGTCTTTTTATTTATTTATTTAGCAAATCTACAAATCAAATCATTCAAACAAGCAATTCACTTCTCCCTCAATTAGATATTTGTAAATAAATAGTATCAACAATTAATAACAATAGTAGAAATTAAGTCCTCGTGGATCGATATTTTTATACTACTTGAACAATACGTGCGCTTGCGTTATACGTGTGTGTTTACGCCGGTCAAGTTTTTGGCGCCGTTGCTGGGGACTTATATTTCTTGAGTTATTAATTTTGAAGCTATCTAATTTACTTATATCTAATTTTCTTTATTATTATCTGTACTTTTTATTTCTTTCTTTTGTTTTCAGATGATTGAAAAAATGGAACATTTTAAAACATTACGAGCTTTACTAGAAGAAGATACACCCCAAATCCAGGAGCAACAGTCCGGTTTTCTGAGGCCTGTTGTCCAGCCCAACAACTATCACTGGAAGTCAGAATCAAGCAATACTACATTTGCTCATCAGAATGAAATGGGGAGATGTGTAATTTGTGATGGTAACCACTCGAGCGATCAATGTATCTACCTTTCAGAGTGGAAGAATTATTGGAATCATTCAAGGTACGTAGAATTATCACATTTTCCATCTTATCCACCATCTATCTACGATCTTCATCAAGAGCCAGATCCATCAGAGGAAGATCAGTTGAATGACATGCTAACAGATTGGCTCAAGAAACGAGAAGCTCAATTTGATGTACAAATTCAGAGTCAAGCGGCGTCTATACAGAGAATGACAGATCAAGTTAGACAATTAACAGATAACCTGAATCACATATCTCACGGAGCAAATTCAAATGATACTAAAGAAGCCTTCGAATATCCTGAGATTCATCATGACATCATAACAGAGGACGAGGCTGAGCAGTATCAAGAATCAGAGGTATCAGTTCAGGAACCTGCACCAACAAAGTCTCAATTTGATTTTTATTATTCTTCTGACTCTGACGAAGATGAAGATACTGAGTTTTTTTTACCAACTGCACCAACAAGGAATGATGAAACTTTCCATCCTCAGAATGCAGATCTTGGAGAATGCTTTGCACTAATGTTTGAAGACGATCTACCTAAGCCAATCAGTTCACTCAGATCAGAGGATGAAGACCTAAAATCTGACATTTCTTTACATTCTTACATTGATACTTCAGGTGCATGCATTTCACCAAATGACAGATGAAGAACTGAATGCTGAGATCTTAAAATTCATCTTTGAAGAAAAGGTAGAGCAAGAAGTAGAGCAAATAAATGAGCAATTGTCAGACAAAATTAAAGATACAGTGAATTCAGGCGAAACATCACTGTTTTGGGGAGTACAATTTATAAATATTACTCAGAAGCTTGACAGAATGGAAATCCCATTCCAAGTCAAGCACCATACAAGACCTCCTGATTTTCTTTCTTTCTTTTCAGGAAACAATGGAGTAATAAAAGTTAAAAAGGTGGCACAAGCACTGAATGAGACAAAATTCTTTTTACCACCTTACCATTGGAAGAGACCCTTCAAAAGCAACACACATGGGAATGTCTTTAATCAGACATCCAAAACGACGCTGAAACCGCCTTGACAAATGGATTTCAGTCATGTCTGGCTGAAGACGAAAAAATTAGCGCTAGCAGGGAGGCAACCCATGTAATTTATTGTATTTATGTTTTGTATGAACTTTTTAACTTTATGTGTTAGTTTTTCAGGTAAAAGCATAAGTGGAGCATTTTAAGACAGAAGGAATGGTGTTTGGAGATCGTAAAGATGAAAGATAAATCATGAGTGATGGCTGAGTAATGAATGAGTTCCTGAGACGCATCCTCATGAATTTATAATAAGCAAGTGGCGTATTGAGTACACAATTCCGTTGCCTTAATTATTGCTTTGATTTACTTTTCTTTTGTTTTTATCTTTATTTTCGCCGACAAGATCTATACTTTTTGACTTTTCATAATTTATTTTAAACGTTCATCTAATAATTATCATTTGGCAGGTACTAGAGCTACTATTACTCACCATTTTCAGGTTCTTTAAATTCAGCTCTACATTTCTTTCTTCGACAAAACCAAATCTATATCCAAATAAGAGAGAAAATGGAAGCATCATCACAGCAGCGAATCAAGCGAATTTGTGTTTTATGTGGATCCAATTCTGGTAATAAACCAGAATTCATTTAGGTTGCAAAGGAATTGGGGCGAGTCATAGCAGAGAAAAATATGCATCTAGTATATGGTGGTGGCAATCTTGGATTGTTGGGAAGCATTTCAAAAGCCGTTCAGGATGGTGGCGGTCACGTTTTGGGAATCATTCCAAAACCTTTGGCGGACGAACACTTAATCGGACAAACAAATGAAGATGAACGCATTGTATCAAGTATGTCTGAACAAATCCATGAGATGATCAATACTGCTGATGCGTTTATTGCTTTACCGGGTGGACTCGGAACATTTGAAGAGATATTCACAGTGGCATCATAGGCTCACTTGAATATTCATCAGAAGCCCATTGGATTACTTAACATTGAGCATTTCTTCGATTTTCTGTTTGTATTTCTTACGGAAGCCAAGAGACATGAGTTCATCACAAAATCAGTACATGATATCTTCCTGACTGCGACAAAGGCCGAAGAATTAATTGACCAAATCATAGCCTTTGAACCTAAACTCGACCCCATTCTCTCCAAGTTGGACTGGTCAGACAGTGATCGTGGTAAGAAGCGCAAATTGGACATAGATCTTAATCGGTAATTTTTCGTAGATTTTCAGCCAACCAGGTACTATCTTCTAAACTCTTCTTCTACTGTTTAAGATATTGGGGACAATGTCTCATTTAGGTTTGGGGGTGAGGAATAGTAAATAGTATCTTATTTTTATTGTATTTTTATTTTTAGTCCAAAATTTTTCGAAAAAATATAAAAAAAAATTAAAAAAATTTCAAAAACAAAGGCATATTTAAAGCTAGGTGATGGTTTGGTGTCTTCCTTCACTTACTACCTCTTTATAAGGAAAAGCTGTGAAAGCACCTAGATAATCATTCACCCGTAGTTTGTTGTGATAGACTAGTTTGGAGGACTCGCTGTTTATTCCTGTCACCAAGCGGTAAGAGCCTAAGAGGCTTGGGTACTTAAGAGAGACTCGCTCCACCCTCCCTCTGGGGAATCTACAACGGGAATTCCATTCGACAGTTAGTCACACACCATGACCAGTAGTAGTTATTTGTTTATGTTTATGTTTTGTTTTTATGTTGATTAAAAAGATGGAATTGGTAAGAAATAGTTGTGTAAGGAATTTCCACTCCTGAGACGTATTTCAAACCCATTTTTCGAAACAAGTTAATTTTTTTTTATTTCCTTTTGAAATATTTCATTTGTAAATTCTCCATAAAACTGACTAAAATAGATCTTCATATGTTCAGTTGGCAGGTATTATCAATATGCATGGTAACATACAGACATGAGCTAAAATTGAAAAGATTGTAATATTCAGTGCTATAGTTTAATTGGAGAAGCATCTCAAAAAAATGATGGAGTAAAAAAAAAAATCCGAGATCCGAGTTATTAAGTCTGTAAGGGTGTTTTAACACCTAGTGCCCTAAAACCAATTGGTTTGGGAGTCATTGGCCCAAAGCTCGCTACATGGATCAAAATGATGAAATATATATATATATATATATATATATATCTGAAGTATGGGTAATTAAGTCCGTAGAGGTGTTTTAACACCTGGTGCCCTAAAGCCAACTGGTTCAGGAGCCACCGACCCAAAGCTCGCTACATAGACGGAAGGTATTGTATATAAATAAAAAGTCAAAATTCAAAAATCAAAGAAAAAATCAGAAAAATCAGGAAATTATTCCATTACTACAAAAGATGTGTATTCTGATAAAAACTTTAGGACAAAATATTACTCTCTAATCAACTGCACTTATGACTGTTGTGGGAAAAAATAAGTTGTTTAAATATTTTGTTAGCTGTGTATATGGAGAATGGTAAAAATAATCGGAGAATTTACTTGTTTAATAATTTAGAATGAAACAAAACAATTAGTAAACTTGGAGTAGAAGTTTCACCTAATTAGTCACTAACTTCTTTATTCTCTTTTCTTTTGTCTTTTTGCTTTTGTGTGCATTAGTTTCACTACCTTTTTACTTTTGTAAAATGTTTGCGGGTATCATTGCTGTAAACCTTCACGAGACTACAACTCGTCCACTAGGGACACCTAGGGGTTTCAAGGCTTGTTGTATATGCTAAATGCAATCGTGATCCCTACGAAAGTGGCTTAGTTAAATTTTATTATGTTATTTTATTTTGCTCGAGGACTAGCAAAATGTTAGGTTTGTGGGTGTGATGAGTGGTAAAACTATCACTATTTCCCACTCATTTAACTTAATATTTTGCATAGTTTCTTGAGTTTTGTGAATATTTTGATGTATTTTGTGTTATTTTGTAGATAAATAAAGTTTCAGGACATTCTGGAGGTGATTTGAAGCAAAACTGTGAAATTTGGTGAAATTTGGCAAAAATGGTATTTTGGTAATTTTGGGTGTCTCGGCACAAAGGGTATTTTGGTAATTTTCCCGACACCGAAATAAAGTTTCAGGACATTCTGGAGGTGATTTGGAGCAAAACTGTGAAATTTGGCAAAAAGGGTATTTTGGTAATTTTGGGCGTCCTGACAATGAGGGTATTTTGGTAATTGCACCGCATGCCATGTGTCCAAAATTCAGCGATCCAAATTTGTTAGCCACCATGCCACGTGTCGAATATTCAGCGATCCAAAAAAATAATAATAAAATAATAAAAAATCAGAAAAATAATAATAAAAATTAGATTTTTTTTCCTATAAATAGATTTTGAATTTCTTAGTTTCAATGTAATTTTTCCTCTGAAATCCTTATAAATAAATTGAGAGTTCTCTTCTTTAGTTTCTTTTATTCAGTTTTATTTACGTTTGTAGTAGTAATTTTCTTCTATAAATAATAGTTTTCATTCATCCATGAGGGGGTAACTTCTCCATGCTAAGGTAATAAGGTAATATTTTTTCTTTTGCTATTTAGATTAATCTCCCTTAAAATATAATATATAAACTATTTAAAATCTGAATTAATAAAGGATACCGCCATTTCCGGACGGTTGGTTATTCAATTTAATCTGGTTAACCTGACTTAATGAGGATACCGCCATACTGGACGATTGGTTTAAGTTTATATTTCTGTTCCGCCTTATGGCTGGTATATTTGAATTTGACTTAATCAGGATACCGCCATTCCGGACGGTTGGTTTAAAATATCACAAGATTATATATTATATTATTGGGAGATATCTAAATAGTAAATAGTAGAAGTTAATTCCTTTTACCTTAGCATTTTATTTATTTTTCCGCATTTACTTTTTAGTAATTTTTATGTCTTTTTCTTACTTGTCCTAACGATGTGTTGTAACTAAGTTAGTTTTCTAGGGCTGTGATGAATCTAATATCACCGGTTTATAAGAGGTTATTTTATAATTTGAGTAATTTAAAGGTTTACTTATTAAGTCTTAAGCTTAATGCTTCTTGTTGTTTGATCACCAATAAGATTGATTGTGGTAAATCTAAAATGAACTAGACATAGGGATTTTAGGTTTCAGCCTTAGACTTAATAGCCCACGATCTTCCTTAAGGATAGATAACCCTTTAATAGATTTCCTTACAGGATATGAATATACCTGTCGGGCGGGGGTAACCATAATTGGAACTTAAACTTAATGAATTCAGGTAATTTAATTAACATAGACATATGATTCAATTGAATTAAACTGGGTATTTGTGTCTGACCATCGACAGATGCTTCGCATAAATTTGTGTTCCAGGTTAGTAAACTGATTTATTACACAAACATAAAATAATCACTTCATCTTTTTAAAGATATTAGAAAGATTCACAACCCTAGATCTTTGAGTCTTTATTTTCCTTAGTATTTTCTTTTGTCTTTTTATTTATTTATTTAGCAAATCTACAAATCAAATCATTCAAGCAAGCAATTCACTTCTCCCTCAATTAGATATTTGTAAATAAATAGTATCAACAATTAATAACAATAGTAGGAATTAAGTCCTCGTGGGATCGATATTTTTATACTACTTGAACGATACGTGCGCTTGCGTTATACGTGTGTGTTTACGCCGGTCACTACCTTCGGGTTAGTACTTAAATTTAGAAACTATTATAATGTAACTAGTTTGACTAGAAACATTATCTTTATATCGCGTATAACCCGCTGCGGGTGTACCTTTATATTATAGAACACTAAAGTGTTTTATTATATAAAGATGATATTGAGATAAACACATTAGATGTGAATAACAGAATTTATATTTTGAATATAAATAATATCTCAAATATATAACATGACAAATAAATAGCTCAAACTGATTTGATCAATTAAGAAACTTAATTGTGGCATAGTTGTCAGGGACACTATTAAACAAGAATCGTATATCCGCACTTTTGAAAAGTGGGTACCAGGACTGATTTGATTCTGTTCAAATAAAGTCTACGAATCTAGTTTATTGGGCAAATTGCCTATAGCACTATTTACTTGGTAAAAGTGTAAATGCCACTGATCTGTTAGGCCTAGTTCATAGTGAAGCAAGTGGACCCATGTCTAGCTAGGCTAGAGGTGGATATGAATATTTCGTGACCTGTACGGATGTGGCATCGCGTTATAGTTATGTGTTTCTTTTAAAACACAAATCGGTAACTTTCACAGTTTCGACACGAAATAGACAAACAGATCAGCTAAAGTATTAAACCGTCACAGTAAGACTGTAATGGAAAATACTTAAGCAATAAGTTTCTCGTATACTTGAAAGAGTATAGTATTCTTTCAAAGAGGACTCCTCCCGGAACACGTCAGTTTGACGGTGTGTCTGAACGGATTAACGGAATTTTGTTAGACATGATAAGGTTAATCATGAGTCACTCTGAGCTACCATTTCCTTCAACGGATAAGCTTTAAACAGTGCAAGAACTTATTTTGAAAAAGGTTCCATAATAATCTGTTTGACAGATATCATATTAGATATGAACGGGAAAAGAAACCGGGTTTCTCATTCCTGAATATTTGGGAATGCTAGGCATATGTTTGGATGATACCAAACTAAAACCCAAATGGGATAAGTGCCAATTGTAGGTCATCCTATGGATACCATAAGTATTGTACTTATACACCTCACATAAGAACAATTAGATTGTTGCTCACCATGCGGTTTTTCTAAGAGGAATACCAATATGCAGTGGTAAGTGGGAGGATAGTATAACTCGATGAAAATCAGAGTAATACTATTCAAGGCACCAAATCATAATGGAACATAAATAGTTCATCAAGAATTAAACTATACCATTAATCTTCGAATACACAAGAACCACGTAGATCGGAGAGAGTCAAAAAATAACCTAGGGTATGGGTTTCTAATCTCACCTCATAAAGATGTCTATCTTATTGAGGAATACCAACTGACTACGTATGAGGAAGTGATACAAGGTATCGACTCCCTATTATGGCAAAGTGCCATATAATCCGAAATGGATTCCGTGTATATCAACCAGTTTGGATACTAGTTGAAGTACCACAAGGCATTGTGCCTATTGGTACTATAAGTCTTCAAAGAAGACGTACATGGATGGCAACATACCAACGTATAAAGCTAGGCTTTTAACGGAAAGGTATCGTTATCGACATTGTGTTGATTACGATTCAACCTTTTACCTGTTGCCATGGTAGATCCATTTGGATAATGCTTGATGATGCGAGCGTAAGTTCTCAAAATTACCATTTTGATGCAATCATAATGGTGTATGATTTAATTCAAAACAAAAATGATTCTTGTGTAAATTAGAGGGTTAGTGGGAGGGCACTGACAGTGGCTGTCCTATAAAATAATGATAATACGTCATTTCTTGGAAATGATATTCCCATAAAATAAATATCGGCGAAAGCTTGGCTTTCGAAATACTCTCCGTGAAATCGTACATTGAAAAATGTACAAGACCTGGTGTATCATACGCTTTGAGCATATGGATTCACAAACAGGCTAATCCGAGTGTAGTCACTGGATTGATGTTAGGAACATCCGTTAGTATCTTAGAGAACTAAGGATGCTGTCTTAGTCTGTGGAGAAGGAGAACTTGAAGTGACTGGGGTCATTGTAGTAAGTTTCCTATAACCGATAAAGACGACTAAAAGTCGCAAATGGTACTATAAATTTTGAATAACGGTACAGTGAGCTGGAAATCTTCCAAGCAAGATACTGTTACCAAATAAACAACAAATGCGGATTAATTGCAGCAGCTGATGCAGCAATAGAAGTCATTTGGGTCGATACATATCTAATTAGATTAGATATAGTTCTGTTAGCAGCTGAGCTAGGCATCAGCAAAGGCTAAAGAATTAATGGTCTCATCAACGATCCAGATACATACTTACATATTCATCTGATTCGTTCGGATCATACATCGTGGCGATGTGATGATCGAATAAATCACATTGAGATGATAATCATGCAAATCCGCTGACGAAAGCTTTTCTCAGCAGTTTGAGCCAACCGTACATAGTTCGGGTGTCAGACACTCGAGTGACTGGCTATAGGCCAAGTGGGAGATTGTTGGACAATTATGACCCATAGCGTCACTATTTGTACAGATCACGGTGTTGTTGTACAAATTAACTATGTGACAAATGAGATTGCACTCTTATCATTTGTGATTATATCACCTAGATGTATAAATGATGAGAGGTCCCTATGATTTTTTCCTTAACGGAGAATGATATGAGATAGTATCAGTCCACGAAGGATAAATCGTTAAATATCCCTAGTCAGAGTATTATCGAGATTGGACATAGATAAATACGTAAAAGACTAGTATTGCACTTGTGCGCGATTGTGAGGACACACCGGCATAGTTCTCATATATTTGGGTATAGGATACTCATGCAAGTGTAATAGGAGGTTGTGTTTCACCGATGGTATGGGAAACAGCTTCGCTCTGGATAGACCCCTATAGGCATTGCATTTCTGCATGTGAAACCCGATGATGAGCCTCATTTGGAGGCACTATCTTTTAAGTCGCGGAAATCGCGGAAAACGAACGTCGGAAGGGAAAAGTCAAGAATTGACGGTTTTGTTGGATTTAGTTCACGTGTTTAGTTTCGGGTTCGCTGTTGGACCTCCGTTTTAAAACTTAACCTTAGCCCAAGCCCATTAAATCACATCCAATAATAATTAAACATTTAAAAAATAAGTGTCACAAATTAAATTAAATAATTGAAATGAAATTAAAATTAATTAATTAATTAAGTCATATACCCAATTAAATAAATTAATTAAGTTATATACCCAATTAAAATAAAACATTAAATAAAATCATTTCACAAATTGAATTAAAATTAAAATCAAATAAAATCAAAAATCAAATACCAAAATTAAATAATTTACTTCCAAATTAAAATCAATCAAAATAAGATAATTCATAATTTAAATAATTTAATCACCAATTTAATGAAATTACCCACCAAAAATACAATAACCTTGCCTAAATATTAAAATCAAATACCAATACACCTAATTAATTGATTTCTTTCCTAAAATAAAATCCGTGCATGCAAACCCTAATTTGATAAACTATATAAACAACACACAAAATCAACCTAGGACCTCTCTTGGCTCCTCTCCACTCGGCCTCTCTCTCAAAACCAAACTAAGACACACATGGCTTGCTTCACTCTTCGCCCTGACTGCTCTCAATCTTATCATTCTCACTAGCCATTCACGCATTAACCCTTAAGCCATAAACACGCACTACCCATCAAGATGTTAACACCCCCTAGCCAAAGCATTCACAGTCCTTTTAGCAACCAACAACGCACATAGCCCTACCTTCATCATATAGCCACTTGCCCCTCATAAAGCCATGCACACCACATGTTGACTGCCCCTAAGCCCTTTCACTGCTTCCAACCAGTCCCTTCATTCTGCCTTCATCATTCACACCCCAAACCTCACTAATCTTCACCAAATTCACACATCACGCCACTCAGCCCCTAAACCAACCACCTGTCTCCTTACCCTTCACGCTAATTGCCCTTCACCTTAACGCCACTACCTACAAAGCTTCCCCACTCACATTACTAGCCTGACACACCTGACCATTCACGTCTGCCTCCACCTTGCTCCATCAACCGAGTTGCCCACTTCAACAAACCAATAGCCAACTGCGCCAAAAAGCCCTCACGTTGCCAAGTACTCCACGCACTCAACAAACGCTGCCACACGTCCCTTACTAAACTGCCACACACCTATAGCCTTCAAACCCATTAACAGCAGCCTCTAATTCACCATGCACGTAAATAAACCCTAACACCCCCCTTCGCCAATTAAACAAAACATAAAATAATACACCCCCGACCAACAGTCCCGTATTAACCCAAAACTGCACCTAAAACACTGCCGAAAACAGTCCCGAAACCCACCTAAAATAACCCAAAACTACACCCAAAAACAGAAGCCCAAACGGTCCAAAAATCGCAGCCCAAACTAGTCAATAAAATTGCAAAACAGTCCCTTAATTACCAGAAAATAGTGATCAGAAAATACAACAAATACAGCAGTAAAACAGTAGCAAAACGGAGTCAAAACAGTGGCTTGAGCAGCGAAACAGCGAGGGAAAACACGAACCAGTGAACCGGGAAAGTTAAGGAGCTTTAACCCTTCCGATCTCCGTAAAACGCAAGTCCGAAAGTCGACAAAAAAGGTTAGACCTGAGGGTATTTTTCACACTTGTTTTCAGTTTCGTTTTTACTATTCATTGAGCTTTATTCGCATGATTATGATGTTTAAATGCATGTTGCGGCCCTTGAGTAGATAAATATGTATGTGTTATGAATATGATGTGTGTTGTGGGCATTGGATAAAATGAAAGGCGTGTCGCCTCTTGAGGTATATCGGATGGAAACCCGTACGTAAATTTCATAGCCGATTCCGAATGGACGGTAGTATGATCTGTACTCGGGCCACAACTCCACGTACCACTTGAGTAAACGGCATGTTCTTTTGTTTAATTTTGAGTTGTTTAAATATTCCGCCATTTAATTTTCTGCACGTTATTTACTTATGTAATGATGAGAAAAGCGCATGGGCTTAGTAAGTGCGATGAAAGGTCCTCTAATTGAAGAGGTTAAAATCCTTTACCACGATGCTTCGCCGCGCCGAGTATTTTTGTGTTTACTTTTGTCTTTATTTATGCATATTATGTGTTTATTACGCATGGGCTTAGTAAGTCGGATTAAAGGCCCTCCGTTTTACTGGGATAAGATCCTTACCACGATGCTTCGCCGCACCGGATGACGTACGTTCGATTGGACGTGAGATGTGTTCAATCGGATATACAAAGTCTGACATCTTGTCTTTGTTATTATGCCTTTATTTTATGCATATTATATGTTCATTGCGCATGGGCTTAGTAAGTCGGATTAAAGGCCCTCCGTTTCACGGGGATAAGATCCTTTACCACGATGCTTCGCCGCGCCGAGTATTTTTGTGTTTACTTTTGTCTTTATTTATGCATATTATATGTTTATTGCGCATGGGCTTAGTAAGTCGGATTAAAAGCCCTCCGTTTCACGGGGATAAGATCCTTACCATGATGCTTCGCCGAGCCGGATGACGTACGTTCGATTGGACGTGAGATGTGTTCAATCGGATATACAAAGTCTGATATCTTGTCTTTGTTATTATGCCTTTATTTTATGCATATTATATGCTCATTGCGCATGGGCTTAGTAAGTCGGATTAAAGGCCCTCCGTTTCACGGGGATAAGATCATTTACCACGATGCTTCGCCGCGCTTCTTGTCATGTCACTGATTCTCTTGTACATCATTGCCTTATTCATGCATGTATTATGAAATTCCATATAGTTGCATCATCTACCTTAGTCTCGGTTTAATGTATTACAATTTATGCACCCATGTTGTGAAGGCGTGTGGACATTATTTCTTGTGGTATATCGGATGGAAACCCAGACGTAAATTCCGCAGCCGATTCCGAATGGACGGTAGTGCGGTCTGTACTTGGGATACAATTCCACGTACCACTTGGAAAGTATTCACATGCATGTTTGTGCCCATATTAGTTATCATCTTTCGCATCACATATAACATGCTTAATCAGAAATTTGTAGTGTCCACATGTGCGCACTTGCATCTCTCTCATCTTTCGTTTTTCTTCTTCTTCCAATCATGATTAATCACACTCTTTGGCATTATATCATGGCACGTTTATCTTTAATGTACGAGTGCATCATTAGTGGTTTATCTTTTGCGTGTTTAAATTAGCATCTTTCTTAATCTCTTCAAGTTATGCGCTTATGTTGATTTTGTTTATTATGCGGTTATTTTGATCTTGTTTCATATGCCTTTATAATGCGCTTATAACATGAGATGTTCGCTGTTATTTTGATTTCCTTTATATTGCATGCCAATATTGCTATGGTTGTCTTGCGTTTATTTTTACA
This sequence comes from Zanthoxylum bungeanum, assembly GCA_019454045.1. NCBI lineage: Eukaryota > Viridiplantae > Streptophyta > Magnoliopsida > Sapindales > Rutaceae > Zanthoxylum > Zanthoxylum bungeanum. The sequence continues at coordinate 56,830 of SKCR01036361.1, read as the reverse complement.
TGAATATTGAATGCTTATGATGTAACATGTTTGCTATTGAAAAAGACTTTATCTTCATGCATGTGAACTTATGATTATGGTGCACTCTTGAAAATAAGTGTTATTTAGGCTTGATTAAATTATTACACAAATCCTTTCATTACAAGTGACATAAGTAAGGGACCATTACGAACCCAAACGGTTTGAGGTCTTCCCTTGCGACGGGTGAGTGCGGCCTTAAATCTTATTTTCCCGGTTCACACCGGGTGGTGACTCCATCATTCTCCAGTTTATTCCCCCGTGGCTACTCCGTACTCCCAACCGGGCCGCGAGCCCGGAACAGCATGCGTCGCCCAGGTTTTCCTGTGTCACCACAGCCCCCTCGGAATTCCATTGGTAGTATGACTATGTGTCTATGGAAGTCCGAAATCAAAGTAGGTGTATTTGGTCTTAACCTGAGACTTGCACCGCTAATACTTGCGACAATCGATATACTTTAGTTGAGGTCGTCCAGGGCTTTAACAGGTTCTGTGTACGCCGATACTGGGTATATTGAGAATCGTAGTGTGTTGGGTGTGATGTCAAGACGGAAGTATCACTCCAGTCATAGTGGAGATGATGGTCACGTAGGATACGGAACTCGTTCTCTTAAATGCTCGAGCTATCGGGATATTATGCCTAGGTCATATATATCTGATTATAGAGACTAGTTACCAGACATCCGATATGTGCTTCGTACGGGGCAGACACAATTCCAGCCCCAGGCCTAGCACGTGACCATCCGATACTGGAAAGAAATACGCAATACTACGGTATACTACGTTTGATATAGATCATATATTCCTGTAAGGATATTTCCGGAGAATTGGGTAAGCATGGCGCTTTGCTAGAAGCCAACCTTCTCTTGTAAATCGGTATAAATGTAGTACGAGGTACTTATGTGTTCGGATAGTCCGACGACCGTATTTACTGCCAACATATCCAAGGATCTCATGGGTCGCTTCCCAAAGATTCACCGATGATGTATGACTCGCACTATAATTAATCTGGGATTAATTACGGAGATATTTTATCTAGGATAAAATATTAATAAAAGAGAGAGAACAATTAATTTGGAATTAATCGATAAAATAATATATATGCGATATATTATACGAAATTGGATTTAGACGCGGAATTAAAATTGGATTTTAATTCGGGCGAACGAATTAAAATCCAATTAATTCGTTAGCGACGTGAATAGTGATTTCACTAGGCGTAATCATTTAATTACGACGCGATGGAAAATTCGTTAATTTGGAATTAGCGAACCCGAGCCCGAGAGTGATTGCGAGCGCATTCGCATTTCGAATTCGAGCGCGGCACGCAAGTCACATCAAGCGTCAAATCGCTAGTCGCATCAATTGTCAAATCACTTGTCACTTTGAGTGATGCGATGTGACATGACATGTTGTCACTTTATTAAAGTGACTTGATGTGAATAGTTAAAGTTGATGGGTGTAAAGTTCATAAGACTTGTACCTTTTTGACTTTTGAATTAAAGTAATACATATGTTTATTTATTTATTTACTTGGTAAATGAAATAAATATATAAAAAAAAGCTTTATTTTCTCTCTCTTCAACATGTAGTTCACGTTTTTTTTTTGAAAAAAAAAGGGATGCCCTCTATTCTCTCCATCATCTCACGGCTTGGAGCCTTTTTCATCTTCTTCTTCTCCAATTTTTTGGGCGTGAGAAGCAAGCATGAAGACTTAGTGCTAGCACACTTTATGGGTTGATTACAAAGGTGATAAGGAAGTGTTTCACTTGAGCATGGAAAGCTTGAAGCTTGAAGCTTCAATGAAGTCTTTCATGGCCGAATCTTGGAGACACAAAGACACTCAAAAACGACCAACCTACTGCTCTTGGAAGCCTTGGCCGAATGCTCCTTCATGGTGGAAGAGGCTTGTTTTGTTTTATGCATCAAATCCAATCAATGTGGGTTATGTTTCCGTCTTACTCCTTTGATGTGTTCATGCGTTTTTATGCTTGATATTGATGATTCTTGGGACCTTATAAGAACTCAACAGATATGAGCTATTTTGATATATTGTAGACCATAGGATGACTATTGAAACATGTTCTTTATTATCTTTGAGATATTAAGAACGAGGTTTTATTTACGAAGAATAAAGTCCACAACCACTAGGGTCAGATTAGTTTTGAGATTAATTATGACGTTAGACTGTCTAAGTCATAAAAAGTCGGAAAAGATATAATGGGAGTATCACGGATGATTCCACTGTGAGAGTGGAGTTAGTTGCAACTTATGAAGTTGCATAGTGACCTTATAGATTAGAAGTTTGATATTGGTGTTGTGTTTGTGATTTTCTGCATAGTATTTTGGATTTGGTAAACTTAGTAGATGAAGCACAATGTTGATATGGCATCTAAGTCATATTATTGTAGAACTTAGTTTCTATAGAATATGAATGATGCTGGCTAAGGGAAATAGTTGTGTTTGTTGGACAAAATCAATATGTCATAGCGGACTTACTTATTGTTGCATACCTTTTGAGCGTTAGGTGAGTTCTTGAGGGCCATACGTATGTGATACACATTTAGATTTGCATATGATATCATTGATTGACACTAAAGCAAGTGGGAGAAATTGTTAGGGCTGGTGCTCAGAGCACCAATCTGGATCGTATTTATGTCCGATTCATGAATACGAGTAATACATTTTTCCATAATATTACTTATTTATGGTTGCATCTCTGTTGTTCTATTATATATATTCAATCTAATTCGTTAGATTGAAACTAAATCATGTTTAGTGATATATACTTATTAGACAAAGACCTGATAATTTATAATGTAGTGTGCAATTACAACGTAGCTCGTAATTGGCATTGGAAGTCTCACTACTATATATATATTATCAAATTAAGTTTTAGATCAAGATTTATTGACACGGGTCGATTAGTAAAATCTGCTGAGACTAGTATATATCATATGTCGGACTTGGTCCAATGGTTTATCCCAATGAACAATGAGTCTCAGGAGACTCATATAGACATGTAGGTGTTTATTTGATAAATGCTAAACGACTCACTGAATATTTCCTGATATATGGTACACCAACGTCAATAGGAATCTTCTCGAGTTAAGTAGCATATGGATTCTTTGAATTGAGATACCACTTTGGATATATGAGTTATCCTCCACACTTAGATGGCAGTCACATCACCGATCTATGAAGATCAGACCTCCGCCTGTTCGTTGGGTATGGACTCATGCTCATGATATCCTATGTGTATCAAGATAAGATCTGTCAGTCATGTGTATAGGGCATTTATGGGATTAACAATCCGTTAAATCCATGGATCCGTGGAATACTGTAGAAGTTAGTTCTAAGTGTTTTATAAAATTGTTAATAGAATCGTCGACGAGATTATACCTATAGAGATTTGACGTTAATTTCTATTAGCCCTGGGCATTATCGGATCGAACCGGATCCGAATCCGATCCGATCCGATCCGATTTGCGCTTAGACATTTGATTCGATCGGATTAAAGTATCCTATTAAACTTGATCCGATCCCATTCGGATCATTTCAGATCGGATCAATCCGATTTGAAATGGGATGATTTCGGATCAGATGGGTTATTTCGGATCAGATTGATCCGATCCGATCTAATCCGAAATCATCCGACCCAGGTAGTACATTTAACATTGCTGGAATATGATTTAATGATTTATGCCTCAATAAAATGAAAGTAGACCAATAAAATATGACATGAAAATACATTGCTGGAATATCATATGACATGTATGCCTCAATAAAATACGACTTGCTGTGCTCTATAGTCCATACATTTTCTTTAACACATAATTGACCTAGTAGACTAGTGAATTATTCTAAATCTGAGTCGCGTCACTCAGTTAATTACTTAATTGATTGGAAGTGTTTCCTTGTTGACACAGATGCCGCTTCTTCAATGGGTTAATCCAGAAATTACTCCACCATGTATGCAGCTACAGCCTACATGATCTAAGCTTGCCGAAAAAGTAAAAACACCAGGCTGGGTAAATAAAACAGCCATAAAATACTAATGGAAAGATAAAATGAACTATAAAAACATGTCAAGATGTTAAAAGATTGTTAGGATTTTCCACTGAAAGAGTGAAAGCTGACAAACAATCTGCTTAATGACTTTCTCATCATTCTGTTCAGATTTTAAAAACAATCTAAAAATGAAACAAACAAGAACAACAAATAGGAACTTTTTGTAGTATCTTCGACTATCTACGACTTCATTTGCTTGCTTCTACATCGTCGCATTGTCTAGTTTAAAATCATTTCACACAAACCCTTACAAATTCAGATCTCTCATTGAATCTCACTGCAAATTCTCAACTACCCAGAAATCAAAATCACTGATTCTCAATGTTTCCCACAAAACCCACTTCAAGGTTCATCCTTTTCACTCTCTCTCTCATACTCCTCACTATCTTCACCACTAAAACCATTCCTAGCAGGCCTTACAAGGCACAGATTGCTGTTATTTGGTAGTACAAGAAATATGGCAGGTATCCGTTATTAATTTTGAAATCTGCTAGGTTTAATGTGGTTTAAAATTGTAAAGGAAAGATTTGGCTCTTTAGAATCATCATATAGAATCTGTAATTGAGCTTTTTAGAAGAAATGATGCAATTGGATTAGCTAAGAGATGATGAGATAGTAACAAAAGCAATAGTATAGGAGGAATCAGAGCAACAGCTTAATTATATTTTCATTTGACTATAATTTTTGAAGAAATTGTTGGGGATTTAGAGTCATTAAACAAGAATTAACATACTTTAACAATTCAAAACCAGAAAACAAATCTAAAAAACCAACATGCCCCTATCATATTCATATCAAAGTCCAAACAGTGAGTCTACACACAGATTGATTCAAAAAAAAACTAAACACACAATGCAGAATTACAAAGCAATTCAAAGTAAAACATAACTTTGTCAAAATTGTACCTTTAGGATAATTGGACTCAAATCTCAAACTCTGCTGCTGCCAACAAAATGATCAAGTGATTGCGATTGCGATTCAAATTGTAACTTATGATATTCTTCAATTAAAATACAAATTATTCTAAGTTAGTAAGTTTGCATTTCATCATTTTCATGGTATTCACTGTAAAAATTAAAAAACTAATTAATACATATTTTTACCTTCCTCAAGCTTTTCATAGTACTCTGCCTCCAATAGCATGGCTTCCACTTCATTGGTTTTGTCAATTGTAAGCCTATTCCGTATCCAATTTTGAGTGAATATTAGAGCCTCGACCATAACAGGAGTTAATGAGCTACGAAAACTATCAAGAACACGACCGGCCGTACTAAATGCCGATTTAGATGCCACTGTCGATACCGACATTGCAAAACTGTCACAAGCAATCCTAGCCAAAATTGGATATTTACCAGTATTTTTTTCCACCATATCAGAACACTAAAGTTAGGGTCACGACTAGTCTCATAGGGTTCCATCAAATACATTTCAACCTCAGTACTATCCTTTTGATGAATGGCATGACTAGTCTGAAAATTTTCAAATGGATCATCAGGTTGCACGTTTGTATTGCGCTTACGCACTCTATCCTATGCTCGCGGTCTAACAAATGGCTGAGATTGTGACATACCAACACTAGACCCATCTCCACGAACACCAGTTACACCCTCAGCCCTTGATCCATCAACAAACAACCCATTTTTCACCATACCAATCATTATACAGATCGTATAATATTTTCAATTAATCTCTAATAGACTTTCTCATTTCCTCTATCTTAATATCATCATTATCAAAAAGTATACTAAAGTAAACAGAGGCAAATGTCATCTTACGTCGTGGATCAAGAATAGTGCTCACAATCAATAATTTAATGATTTTGGCAGTGGTCTCCCAATATTTATCAAACTTCATCTTCATAGATAAGGCCATGTCATGCAAAAGAGGATTTTCATTCCGCGACAGGTTTTTCAAACTTGTATGAATCTTGCAAATCTCATTGTAAGTGAAACAAGATGTGACGGTGGATGAGGCACTGAACATATTCGTTGCATCATAAAAAATCTCCAAAAAATCAGCATAAGTATTGAGCTTTCTCCCAATCAATATCTGTAGGAGGCCCAATCCTTTTGCTCCCATTTTCATCATCTCTAAAATATGGAGCATAGTGACCATCATCATCAATCATTCGATCAAATTGTTGTATTCCTATTAGGTCCCAAGATCATGAAATCAAGCAAGAATCAGGTTAATACACAAAGGAGTATGGCGGAATACATACTCACATTGAACGGTTTTGATGCAAAGAAGAACACAAGCCTTCAAGCTTCATCAAAGGCTCACGGCAGTAGCATCCTTGGGCAGTGGGCTGCACGGTTTCACTAGTTTTAGTCTCCACCATTTTCAGCCATGGATGACTCCATTAAAGCTCCAAGCTTCAAGCTATTCCATGCTCAAGTGTTCACTACCCTATCACCTTAGAAAGACTCATGGTGTGTGCTAGCACCTTTGTTTTGCAACAAAACAAACTCACTTGCTTCTCTTTGTGTTCAGTTTTTACGGGAAAAACAGAAGAGGATTTTTTGCTCCAAACCGAGAAGGAGAAGGAGGGAAAGAGTGAGTAGACCGAAAAAAAGAGGAGAGAGAGTGTGAGTAAAAGAAATATGTATTTTGTTTATATATATTTTATTTTCCAAAAATAAAATAAAACAAATACACAAACCTTTTTCAAATATCAAAAATTTAAAAAAGCAAAAAGCAAAAGATGCTTTTCAACTCACATCACTATTCACATCAACTCACATCACTTTAATAAAGTGACATGTTGTCAAGTCACATAGTTAATTTGTACAACAACACCGTGATCTGTACAAATAGTGACGCTATAGGTCATAATTGTCCAACAATCTCCCACTTGGCTTATAGCTAGTCACTCGAGTGTCTTACACCCGAACTATCTACGGTTGGCTCAAACTGCTGAGAAAAGGCTTTCCTCAGCGGATTTGTATGATTATCATCTGATGCGATTTATTCGATCATCACATCGCTACGATGTATGATCCGAACGAATCAGATGAATGGTCGAAGTATATATCTGGATCTTTGATGAGACCATTAATTCTTTAGCCTGTGCTGACGCCTAGCTCAGCTGCTAACAGAACTATATCTAATCTAATTAGATTTGTTATTGACCAGATGGCTTCTATTGCTGCCTCAGCTGCAGCAATAACCCGCATTTGTTATTTATTTGGTAACAGTATCTTGCTTGGAAGATTTCCAGCTCACTGTACCATTATTCAAACTGTATAGTACCGGTTGCGACTTTTAGTCGTCTTTTTCGGTTAGGAAATTTGCTATAGTGATCCTAGTCACTTCAAGTTCTCCTTCTCCATGGATTAAGACAGCATCCTTAGTTCTCTAAGATACTAACGAATGTTCTTAACATCAATCCAGTGACTACCACTCGGATTGGCCTGTTTGTGAATTCATATGCTCAAAGCGTATGAGATACCAGGTTGCGTACATTTTTCAATGTATGATTCCACGGAGAGTTTTCGAAAGCCAAGCTTTCACCGATAGTTTTTTATGGGAATATCATTTCCAAGAAATGATATATTATCATTATTTTATAGGACAGCCATTGTCAGTGCGCTCCCACTAACCCTCTTATTTACACAAGAATCATTTTTGTTTTGAATTAAATCATAAATCATTATGATTACATCAAAACGATAATTCCAAGAACCTAATGCTTGCTTCAATCCAATCATTGATCGAATAACAAGCATTATCCAAATGGATTTACCGTGGCAACAGGTAAAAGGTTGAATCGTAATCAACACAATGTCAATAAAGATACCTTTCCGTTAAAAGCCTAGCTTTATACGTTGGTATGTTGCCATCCATGTACGTCTTCCTCGAAGACTTATATAGTACCAATAGGCACAATGCCTTGTGGTACGTCAACTAGTATCCAAACTGGTTGATATACATGGAATCCATTTTGGATTATATGGCACTTTGCCTTAATAAGGGAGTTGATACCTCGTATCACTTCCTCGTACGTAGTTAGTTGGTATTCCTTAATAAGATAGACATCTTTATGATGTGAGATCAGAAACCCATACCCCAGGTTATTTTATGACTCTATCCGACCTACGCGGTGCTTGTGTATTTGAAGATTAATGGTACAGTTTCATCCTTGATGAACTAATTATGTTCCATTAAGATTCGGTGCCTTGAACAGTATTACTCCGATTTTCATCGAGTTATACTATCCTCTCACTTACCACTGCATATCGGTATTCCTCTTAGGAAAACCGCATGGTGAGCAACAATCTTATTGTTCTATAGTTAGGTGTATAAGTACAATACTTATGGTATCCCTAGGATGACCTACAATTGGCACTAATCCTATTTGGGTTTTAGTTTGGTATCATCCAAACATATGCCTAGCATTCCCAAATATTCAAGAATGTGAAACCCGGTTTCTTTTCCTGTTCATATCTAACATGATATCTGTCAAACAGATTATTATGGAATCTTATTCAAAATAATTTATTGCACTGTTTAAAGCTTATCCGTTGAAGGAGCTGGTAGCTCAGAGTGACTCGTGATTAACCTTATGATGCCTAACAAAATTCGGTTAATCCGTTCAGACACACCGTCAAACTGACGTGTTCCGGGAGGAGTCCTCATTGAAAGAATACTATACTCTTTCAAGTACTCGAGAAACTTATTGCTTAAGTATTTTCCATTACGGTTTGACCGTGACGGTTTAATACTTTAGCTGATCTGTTTGTCTATTTCGTGTTGAAACTTTGAAAGTTTCCGATTTGTGTTTCAAAAGAAACACATAACCATAACGCGATGCCACATCCGTATAGGTCACGAAATATTCATATCCACCTCTAGCCTAGCTAGACATGGGCTCATTTGCTTCACTATGAACTAGTGTAACAGATCAGTGGCATTTACACTTTTACCAAGCAAATAGTATTATAGGCACTTTACAGATCGATGGCATTTATTACTATTACCAAGTAAATAGTATTTTAGGTACTTTACCTAAGGGATTAGATTCGTAGACTTTATTTGAATAATCAAATCAGTCCTAGTACCCACTCTTCAAAAGTGTGGATATACGAGTCTTGTTTATTGTGTCCTAGACAACAATGCCACATTTAAGTTTCATCTGATCAAATCAGTATGAGCTATTAGTTTGTCATATTATATGTTCGAGATTTTATTTATATTCAAAATATAAATACTGTTATTCACATCTAATGTGTTTACCTCAATGTCATCTTTATATAATGAAACACTTTAGTGTTCTAGAATATAAAGGTTTATCCACAATGGATTAAACACTGATATAGAGATGATGTTTCTAGTCTAACTAGTTACATTATAACAGTTTCCTAATTTAAGTACATACCCGAAGGTAGTTCCTAAATTTAGGTATCTATGGTCGAAACAGCGACTTTCGTCCCGTTTCCGATTCACAGATTATCCTCAGCTTGAAGTCAGTATCCTGCTCACAGCAGATTCTGAACATCAATACATATATTTTATGTACCACACTAAGTATTTAAAATCCAATTTCAATACTAGTAGTGAACATAATAATGACGAATATATTTAAAGTCAGCCTTGCTCTTTCTTTAATTCCTTCATGTCTGCCATATCCAAACGTCAGTCATTTTGGGATATGTTCTTTATCTTCCCAGAAGATCATAATGATTTTGCCTTTACCATTTTCAATATTTCAGAAACCTTCGGCCAAGCCTTGGGTTTCTAGAATATCGAAGTAAGGTGTGCCTTGCGCTATTAGCCTAATTGTAAAGTTTGACTTTATCTCATTGAGAATAGTTATTAACTCTCCAAGAGTTATTAATTACAATTTTAATACTTCATTAATCTTAACATAGATTTATGATATGTATGGTGGATTAAGCACTTTAAGTTATCATCACATAAATCTTCCAAAGATTATGCTCTACTATTTGCTTAATTCTAGGCTTAGGTTTAACAAGTTATTTTATCAAATAAAGTAACTTATTATTTATTTCCAGGACTATCCTGAAATTATTCCCAATTTATAAATTAAACCATTTAAACATTTTAATCCAAGATTATGTTTTAAATGTCCAATCTTTCAATATATCTTGATTTTAATAGTCCAACTATTTAATCAATAATTATGGTACTAATTATAATGATCACAATAGTCTAACTATTTAATCAACTATAATTCAATAGTTTAAAATCAATTATATTGATTACTATAATCCAATTATAAAATCAACTATAATTGAATAGTTTGAATATATAGTCCAACTATTTAATAAAACAACGATTTAAATATTAGTCTAACTGATATTTAAATCATAACGACGAGTGATATTTGATTGAGCGCGTATGGCAAGTAATTGAACGAGTATTGCAAATTTAATTCTTGCCTCCCACTATTTTTCGGCAAGCCTCTAACCCTCTGTCGAGTACTCGGGAAACCGTGTTTCCTAGTGGGCTAGGATCCCGTTAAATAACACACAATCTTGACTTTGGCCAACAAATTGTATGAAATTTAACTAGGTAGATCTCTAAGATCAATTGGATTGAATCCAATTCCTAGATCCAGTAGGCGGATATCCAAATCCTTAACATATATCTTATATATGCTAATACATCCAATGTATTGCCTAACCATTTTCCTCTGAATCAACTAAGCCTTGGCTTTGGCACAACAAGCTTAATGATCCCAGTCAAGCGCGACCCATTGACCATGGAAAGCTTCGTAATCAATGTCGATGGACAAGAAGTGGTCTTGACTTTGGCCAACAAACCACAACTTGGACAAGACACCAATATAGAACAAAACTCTCGTGATTCAAACACATCTTCGACGGAAAAAGGGCTTGACTTTGGCCAACAACCCAATGCCAATCTAGGATCTTGAGTATGAATCATTCAATGGAAGGAAAAACGCATGATATTTGATGAGGGTTTTTCGCGTGCAAATTGGCTACCAATTTATTATCTTTGTTAAGGTCTCATCATCATACACCCTTAAACATGCATTCTAAATACATAATAAAGCGCATATGAAAATAAACAATAATGATATACGGATGGATACTTAACACATTGATCCTAGATCAAATCTCTCTTTTATCTCTCTCATAACTAGCACTTGTATCACTTCTATCCGTTACACTACACTTCTAAAGAAACCTTATATACATTGAGGGGAATAGATGAGAAGAGAATACAAATAGAAAAGAGGTGTTAAGGCTGGACACGCAGGTCCAATTTAACAAATCGAATTTATTACAACAATTTCCAAAATTGCCCCCACCCGACTAATATCCATCCGATATACACTATTCATTCATCACAACCAAGTATTCACACAAGCATGTTATCAATCAATCTAATCAAATTAATTAATCTGATAATTAGTGATCATCCAATGTTCAAACAACGATTTGATTTTGATCGAGTCAAACTCGTTTTGCGAATAAGTACTCAAAGTACGAATTCTTGAATTAAATTAAACTACGTCATTAAATCCAATTTAATATGCATTCAATTCTAATTCATTATTTAATTCCAAATTAAATATTACACTTTAATAATAAACCTTTTACGACTTAAATTCCAAATTTAATCGCAACGCGTCTCAAAGACCGATTAACGTCCAACGTCAATTCAATTAAAGTCCAATGGGCCTTTAATTGATTTCTTAAGGCGTGGACTTTTGGTCAACTCGGGTCAAACCGAATAACCAAAATCCAATCCGGGATTTACCCCATTAGCCCATAAATCAATCTTGGCCCATTAGGCCCAATTAAACTTTAAAGGTTCATTAAATCGCATTTGGGCTTTATGGAAGTGATTTTGGGCCCAATTGATCCAATCCAATTTGCCTAAACCTAACTTTGTACAACAAAGCCCAACAAGCCCAATGACAACTTTAAAAGCCAAAATCCAATTTCAAGGCCCAATTAATTAAATACAAAAATCCAATTTCACATTCAATTAACCTAAAGTGTATTACATGATTAATTACCCCAATTAACATTTCTAAAATATTAATTTTTACAATTAATCATGCACTATTTCATTATCACATGCCCACACATTTAATGAAAAATCAAACCCATTTTCATGCTTCAAAGTCTTGGCAATTTGGGGATTTTATGTCCGATTCAAATTCAATCCAATCAATTACACAATCGACATTAAATCATATACCCAAATGATTTCCAATTCATCAAATGAACAAAAAATCAAAATTCCAAGACAATTAGGGCTTATCAAATTCGGCCACCATAAGCAAATTGGGGAAAAATGATCCAATCATATTTTCATGAAATTGATCCAATCAATCTTCAATTCAACTATATTTAAGCATACTTAATCAACCAATTTCATAAAATCATGCTCAAATTGAAAATACTCAATTTATCATTTTAGGCCAACTTTAATATTTGGGGAAAAATGTTTCTAACATTAATTCATGAAATTGATCTAATCAATCTTCAATTAAACATGTATTAATCATACTTAAACATCCAATTTATTCAAATCATGCTCAAATACAAAATACCCAAATTTTAAGCCCTAAACTTTCATGCTTGAACCTAGGCTCTTGATGCCATTGTTGGTTTTATTCTAGGTCCCAAGATCATCAAACAAGCATGAAGATGTGTGAAATACATATCAAAGAAGTTGCGGAATACTTACATCGATCGGTTGAGACGAAACAACGAACAAAACTCCAAGTTTTAGTCCTTCAAAGTGGCGCCCATTGTGTGCAGTCCACTGCTCAAAATTTCAGTTTTTGAGTCTTCAAGAATCCAAGATTTGAGCTCCGAATCTTCGTCAAACGATTCCCGGCTCGTGGGTGGGTTTCCCTAACACCTTCGTATAACTCTCGGTGTGCTAGCACTTGGCTATTTAGCCACAAATCATGCCCTAAAAGGCATCATCATTCAAGCCCAAAGCAGTGCAGTCCACTGCCTTGGGCGTGAGCTTGGAGAGGGAAGAGAGATGAGATTTTGATTTAGGTTAAGGGAAAATATGTCCAACACTAACCTTTTATATTTTCCAAAATATATTAAATCATTTACAATTGTTTTATGCCTTTTAAAACAATAAAAAACAAATGTAATGTTTATATTAATTCTTTTACCCTTGTTAAAAAGGTTGAAAGTGAAAAGCATTTTACTTTTCCAAAAAGTCAAAACTTTTCCCCCCAAAATTTTCCCTCCAAATCTCAATGGTCAAAGTCAAAGAGTCAAAGTTACTTTTCCAAAAAGCGATTTGACTTTTATGACTTGCGATGTGATTTACGATGCGACTTGCGGCACGTGATTCAAAATCGACGAAACGTCGCAAACATATTCCGAGCTCGGTTTCGATAATTCTAAATTAACGGTTATCTCGATGCCTCGTTAATAAATCCAATTTACTAATCACGTCGCTCGAGAATTAATTCTAAATTAATTCAAGTGCCCGAATTAAAATCTAATTTTAATTCCTAATCGAAATCCAATTTCGTTTAATATATCGAATATATTATTTATCGATTAATTCCAAATTAAGCGTTCTCTCTCTTTAAATTGATATTTTATCCCAGATAAAATATCTTCGTAATTAATCCCAGATTAATTTTTCTTCTCTTCAAATTAATCCCAGATTAATGTATAATGCGAGTCATATGTCATCAGTGTATCATTGGGAAGCGACCCATGAGATCTCCGGATGTTGGCAGTAAACTCGGTCGTCGGACTATCCGAACCGTAAGTACCAAGTATTACGTCTTACCGATTTACAAGACAAGGTTGGCCTCTAGCAAAGCGCCATGCCTACTGTAGGCATTGTAATTTTGCATGTGAAACCCAATGATGAGCCTCATTTGGAGGCACTATCGCGGAAATCGCGGGAAACAGACGTCGAAAGGGAAGAGTCAAGAATTGACGGTTTTGTCGGATTTAGTTCACGTGTTTAGCTTTGGGTTCGCTGTTGGATCTCCGTTTTAAAACTTAACCTTAGCCCAAGCCCATTAAATCACATCCAATAATAATTAAAACATTTAAAACACATCTCACAAATTAAATAATTAAAACATTTAAAATATATGTGTCACAAATTAAATTTAAATTAAATCTAACTAAATTAAAAACCAATTAAATTCACAAATTAAATCTAATTAAATTAATTCCAATTAAATTAAATTAATTAAACAATATACCAAATTAAATAAATAATTAATTAAGTCATATACCAAATTAAATAAAACAAATAAAATCTAAATAATCACCTACCAAAATAATAAAAATACTTACCCGAATTAAAGAATTGCATGCCTAATTAAAATCAATCAACAAATATTATTTCTAATTAAAAATATATTATTCCTAACTTAAAATATTGTATGCCTAATCAACATAAACTAAATATACTACATTCCTAATTAGCCTAAATTTGTCCCCCAATCAAATATATATTTTCCTTTTGTGACACTAATTAGATATTACAAATCCCTATCCATGCAAACCCTAATGGACAACTATAAAAACACACACTAATTGCAACCCTAGGGTCTCTCCTCTCTCTCTCACGGCAACAACCAAAAAAAATCATAAGAAACCCCTAAATGACCTAAACACTGCCGAGCTCCTCTCTCTCTCTCACGGCAACAACCAACTCTCTCAACCAAAACCCTAATACCTTCCATCCAACCGACCAACAAACTCTCTAATCTCAGTCACGGTAGTAACAAACAAAGAAGAACTGAACAAACCAAAAAACCATACACAGCAGCCTTCCGTTACCAATAACCTTCGTCCCTCACGCCATTAAAAGCCACCAGCCCCCACGTTCACAGCCCTACACTCCACGCCCACGTTCATCTGCCTCACGCTCACACTGCCTCACAAGCACTCGGCAACCCCTCAACCAGCCCCTCATACTAGCCAACTGCCCTTCCTTTACACGTGAATCAGCCCATCACGCCACCTGCACACTTGCCCTTCACGCACCTGGTCCACTATCACTCATGTAGCCACAAACCCTTACAAGTCACGCCTATCACTGCCTCAAAGAACCCTTCACGTCAAGAACACTCACAATAGCCTTCACGTTCACTGCCACTCGCCAAAGCCTTTCACAAATAGCCACGCAATCCACCCTTCAGCGCATAACACTTGCACAACACTGCCACGCACATTAGCCTCAGCCCACGTGTGAAGCCACCCTTCCTCTGACCCGCAAACAGACCCCGTCGATCAGCCCCTAAACACCTAAAAACAGTGACATGAAACCCTATACTGTTCAGCCCCCAAATCTGCACTTAAAGCCTTTAAAAACACCAAAACAGTCCACTAAAACACCAAAACAGTGACCTGAAACAGTGAGCAGAAAACACATCAAAAATAGCAGCAAAACGACGCCAAAACAGTGGGAAAAATAGTGGAATAGCGAGCCAAAACGTGAAGCTAGTGAACCGGAAAGGTAAGGAGCTTTCATCCCTTCCGATCTCCGCGAAACGCAAGTCCGAGGACAACTAAAAAGGTTAGACCTGAGGGTATTTTTCACACTTATTTCTATTTAATTTCTGTTCATTTATCTTGATTATATTTTCTGTATTTGTGGTATTTGTTGTATATATGATGTTTGTTGTGGATTTTGGATGAAAGGCATGCCGCCTCTTGTGGTATATCGGATGGAAACCCGGACGTAAATTTCATAGCCGATTCCGAATGGACGGTAGTATGATCTGTACTCGGGCCACAACTCCACGTATCACTTGAGTAAACGGCATGTTCTTTTGTTTAATTTTGAGTTGTTTAATTATTCCGCCATTTAATTTTCTGCACGTTATTTATTTATGTAATGATGAGAAAAGCGCATGGGCTTAGTAAGTGCGATGAAAGGTCCTCTAATTGAAGAGGTTAAAATCCTTGACCACGATGCTTCACCGCGCCAAGTATCTTTGCGTTTACTTCTGTCTTTATTTTATGCATATTATATGTTCATTGCGCATGGGCTTAGTAAGTCGGATTAAAGGCACTCCGTTTCACGGGGATAAGATCCTTACCACGATGCTTCGCCGCGCCGGATGACGTATATTCGATTGGACGTGAGATGTGTTCAATCGGATATACAAAGTCCGATATCTCGTCTTTGTTATTATGCCTTTACTTTTATTATATGTTCATTGCGCATGGGCTTAGTAAGTCGGATTAAAGGCACTCCGTTTCACGGGGATAAGATCCTTACCACGATGCTTCGCCGCGCCGATGACGTATATTCGATTGGACGTGAGATATGTTCAATCGGATATACAAAGTCCGATATCTCGTCTTTGTTATTATGCCTATACTTTTATTATATTTCATTGCGCATGGGCTTAGTAAGTCGGATTAAAGGCACTCCGTTTCACGGGGATAAGATCCTTACCACGATGCTTCGCCGCGCCGAGTATATTTGTGTTTACTTTTGTCTTTATTTATGCATGTTACATGCTCATTGCGCATGGGCTTAGTAAGTCGGATTAAAGGCACTCCGTTTCACGGGGATAAGATCCTTTACCACGATGCTTCGCCGCGCTTCTTGTCATGTCACTGATTCTTTTGTGCATCATTGCCCTATTCATGCATGCATTATGAGATTCCATATAATTGCATTATCTACCTTAGTCTTGGCTTAATGTATCATGATTTATGCATCCGTGTTGTGAAGGCGTGGGGACATTATTTCTCGTGGTATATCGGATGGAAACCCAGACGTAAATTCTGTAGCCGATTCCGAATGGACGGTAGTGCGGTTTGTACTTGGGATACAATTCCACGTACCACTTGGAAAAGTATTCACATGCATGTTTGTGCTCATATTAGTTGCATCCTTTAGCATCACAATATGGCATGTTCATCTTTAATGTAAAATTGCATCTTTGATTGGCATATTTAAATTTGTGTCTTTCTTCGTCTTTTCAAGTTATGTGTTTGTATTAATTTCATTTATCATGCGGTTATTTTGACCATAGCTTGTATGCTTCCTTGCATAATGCGCCTATTACATTGCTTGTCGTCATTTTGATTTCCTTTATATTACATGCAAATGCCACCATGACTGTTTGTGTTTATGATTACATGAATGGTTGAGTTCTTGTGACGTTATGTGCTTGTTGTTGTAAAGGCCTACCTTTAAGCATGTGAACTTGGCAATAAGATTTGATTTCATGTATGTTAGTTGTAAACTTTACTTTCAAGCATGCGAATTTAGGATTGTGGTGCACTTGGAAATATATGTCATAGGCTTGGTTGGATTATTGCATAAATCTTTACATTACAAGTGGCATAAGTAAGGGACCATTCCGAACCCAATGGTTTGAGGTCTTCCCTTGCGAGGGGTGAGTGCGGCCTTAAATCTTTGTCCCGGTTCACACCGGGTGGCGACTCCATCATTCTCCGGTTTAGTCCCCCGTGGCTACTCTGTACTCCCAACTAGGCCCGTGAGCCTATAACAGCAAGCGTCGTCAAGTTCTGTGTCCCACAGTTCTGGCGACTCCACTGGGGATAGAGAATCGGCCCCGAAATAATACCTTGTAATGTATAGATTTATGCTTTAATTAACCGTGTCTGCAAATGTGCGAAATGGGGGTTGTGATGAAAGACATTTTGAGGCTTGTTAATGGTTTGGTGTCTTCCTTCACTCACTACCTTCCGAGGAAAAGCTGTGAAGGCACCTAAATGATCATTACCATTAGCCTGTTGTGACGTACTAATTTGGAGGATTTGTTTCTTATTCCTGTCACCAAGCGATAAGAGCCTAAGAGGCTTGGGTATTTAAGTGAGCCTCGCTCCACCTTCCCTCTGGGGAATCTGCAACAAGGAATCCATTTGACAGTTAGTCACACACCATGACTTGTTGGCACGTACCGTAAGGTATAAAAAAAGGTGCGCTTACTTGGTCGCTCGGACCCTTGAGTGGGGAGACCTAGTTGTGGGCAATCCTTCGCCGACAAGAGTCTTTGTCCATACTCCCACGAACCCATGCGTGGACCGGGTTATATAGCCTATAACAAATATTTCCTTGTGCTTTAGGACCATTATCATTTCGATGAATTGGACTCCTTGTCAAAAATGCGAACTTGCTGGGCCATTTAAACTGGGGCAGGTTCGTATCTTATGACAATTAGGCCCAAAACTTCTGAAATGATGGTGGGCCACACGGTAGAATTTACTTTTTTTTATGTTTATGATATCTTCCTTGTATGCTTATGTTTGGGAACATTGCTATTTGAATCCATCTGGATCTTTTGTCATGAGATATGGGCTTGTTGGGCCATTTAAACTGGGACAAGAACGTATCTTATGACGATTGGGCCAAAGGCTTCTAAATAACAATGGGCCATTTTATGATTGTGTCGGGATATTATCATTTGGATTTAGTTGGGCTCTTTGCCGTAAGACGTGAACTCGTTGGGCCATTTAAACTGGGACGGGTTCACTATTATGACAGTTAGCCCAAAAGCTTCTAAAATGATAATAGGTCGATTTGTTTGAGAATTCTATTTGATTTAGTATATGTTATATGCTTCTTATGCACCTCATGCATACATATACCTTGTTAACACCCTCTGTGTCTTAAAAAGACACGATAGATACCGTTTGGGTTAGGGAGGAACCAGACTCAATAAGAGAACAGTTGGAACCATGAGTGAACCAGATAACGAAGTGTCCCGAATGGATCAGTTAGAGAACAGTCTCACAAAGATTTGAACAGCTGCAAGCCTTGACCACTGCTGTGGCTGGTATGGCTGTGCCCCGTGCTAGGGGAAATTCTGAAAATGTGAGGTGTGAGGAGCCTCCAGTTGGGTCGGGGGATGATGTCCCCGCTTTTGATGACGACATGGCAGAATATGCAACAGGTAAAGTGATTGGGTCTCCGGCAGAATTTCAGAAACTTCGGGATCAGGTTGAAACAGTTACCCGCAAGATGAGGGGTAAGTATGAAGAGTTGTTAGATTATGAGGCAATGACATTTGAAGAACAGTTGCCGGCTCAGTTCAAGATGCCGGACATGGCTAAGTTTAACGGGAATGGGGATCCGAGGGTCCATCTCCGTCAGTATGTTTCAGTCATGAGCTCAGTGGGTTTGTCCAAGCGCCAGGCGTTAAAAATGTTTGGAATGTCACTTGAAGGGGCACCGGTAGTTTGGTATCACAGCCTTGAGAAAAAGGTTAGGGAAGATTGAAGGGAGTTGGCTGATGCTTTTCTGAAGCAATACGTCACGGACTTGGAGATTGATTTGTCACTCCGTGATTTGGAGAACACTAAGCAGAAGCCAGAGGAAAGCTTCAAGGAGTATGTAGACCGGTGGAGAAGTGAGTTGTTGAAAATACAGACTAGGCCCTCTGAGAAGGACCAAATTAAGATGATTATCAAGGGCACCAAGCCCTCCATCTATGGGAAACTGAGGAGGATGACCTCCATGATTACAGACTTTCGGCAGTTGAGGGAAACTGTCATGGACATTGAAGAAGAGGAGGCCGAGAACCGGAAGTTTTATGGCCAGAATAAGAGGAATTTTGGGGGGCATTCTGAGACAAGGCCCACTACTGCCGAGGTTACCGCCATCAGAAATAGGCGATTTTCCAACCTTGGCAGGCCTCTATCGAAGGTGTTTGAAAAGTTGAAAATGCAAGGACTCCTGAAACCCTTGGAACCTAAACCACTTCCAAGCCCTGTACCCCACTACCTTGACTTAAACTTATTCTGTTACTTCCACCAACAAAAGGGTCACGAAACTGACAATTGCCCCCGCCTTAGGCATGAGATCCAAGACCTCATTGACACCCACAAAATACCTGACCCAGAAAGGGAACAACCTAATGCACACAGAAATCCCCTACCCAACTACATGATCAACTCTGGCCTACCCGAAACCCTTGTCCTCCAAGCTCTCAACCACTCAGCTTCATTCATTGGGATAGGGATGACAGGATGATGAAGAACCATAGGCTGAGGAAGAAGGCACTGCTATTTCTCCAAGTTTATCTTGCATTTTTAATAAAGACATTGATTTTGTTTGCTTGTTCGGACTTTTTTCTCAACAATAATAAAGAAGTTCATTTCGCTTACTTGCCTGAATCTCCACTTCTCAACTTGCAACATGAGTGCATTTGAGAAAAGCATTCAACCTTGGTACTATGAAATTCAGTGATGTTTAGAACACGGGGAATTCCCGAAAACAGCAAGCAGAAAAGATATGATGATCATTCAGAAATTGGGGACATGGGGCAGTGAGACTATCAGACTTGGAAGGGAATGAGTTCACCGAGCCGATTAAAGTGGAAAGGTTGAAGCAGTACTTTGCCCGAGGAAGAATTGGCGGAAGACCTAACCCAATGGAATAGGAACTTCATCCATGCATGCATACACGTAACGTATTTTGGCATTCTTTTTGGTGTTTGTTTTGTTTTGTAAATCACAGGTTTCAACAACGAAAAAGAGAAAGCGTCAAATGCAAAGTCAACCAAAAGCAGCGACAGTACAATATTAGTCTGGGGGCGAGGCCCACATCAGTATCAGCATGGGTCGAGGCCCACATCAGTATCAGCATGGGTCGAGGCCCACATCAGTATCATCTTGGGGATGAGTCCCGGGGTTGAGGCCCACATCAGTATCAGTATGGGTCGAGGCCCACATCAGTATCAGCTTGGGGATGAGTCACAGGGTTGAGACCCACGTCAGTATCAATTTTGGGGATGAATCCTAAGGCCGAGGCCTACATCATCAAAGATTGGGAATGAATCCTAGGGCCGAGGCCCACGTCGTCAGAATTATGGAATGAATCCAGGAATGAATCTGGGAATGAATCCTAGGGCCGAAGCCCACGTCGTCAAAGTTATGGAATGAATCCTAGGGTCGAGGCCCACATCATCAGAGTTTGGAACGAATCCGGGAATGAATCTCAGTTTTGGAATGAATCCGGAAATGAATCTCATTTTTGAATGAATCCAGGAATGAATCTCAGAATGTGGAAGGAATCCAGAGAAGGAATCTCAGAATGTGGAAGGAATCCAGAGAAGGAATCTCAGAATTTGGAAGGAATCCAGAGAATGAATCTCAGAATTTGGAAGGAATCCAGAGAATGAACCTCAAAATGTGGAAGGAATCCAGAGAATGAATCTCAGAATACGGAAGGAATCCATGAGAATGAATCTCAGAATACGGAAGGAATCCATAAGAATAATCTCAGAGTTTGGAACGAATCCAGAAGAATGAATAAGAAATCTGGGAATGAATTCAAGGGTCGAGGCCCACATCAACTCAACACAACAGGCGGACCAGGTGACAGTTGGCGAGCCAGGTAAGTAAAAATGCATTGCATAGACTTTGATAGGATTGTCACTGTCACACACTGCACAAGTCCCATCAAAGTGGGGGCGACTGTAGGCATTGTATTTTTGCATGTGAAACCTGATGATGAGCCTCATTTGGAGGCACTATCTTTTAAGTCGCGGAAATCGCGGGAAACGGACGTCGGAAGGGAAGAGTCAAGAATTGACGGTTTTGTCGGATTTAGTTCACGTGTTTAGCTTCGGGTTCGCTGTTGGATCTCCGTTTTAAAACTTAACCTTAGCCCAAGCCCATTAAATCACATCCAATAATAATTAAAACATTTAAAACACATCTCACAAATTAAATAATTAAAACATTTAAAATATATGTGTCACAAATTAAATTTAAATTAAATCTAACTAAATTAAAAACCAATTAAATTCACAAATTAAATCTAATTAAATTAATTCCAATTCAAATTAAATAAACAAATTAAATATTAATTAAACAATATACCAAATTAAATAGAATAATTAATTAAGTCATATACCAATTAAATAAAACAAATAAAATCTAAATAATCACCTACCAAAATAATAAAAATACTTACCCGAATTAAAGAAATTGCATGCCTAATTAAATCAATCAACAAATATTATTTCTAATTAAAAATATATTATTCCTAACTTAAAATATTGTATGCCTAATCAACATAAACTAAATATACTACATTCCTAATTAGCCTAAATTTGTCCCCCAATCAAATATATATTTTCCTTTTGTGACACTAATTAGATATTACAAATCCCTATCCATGCAAACCCTAATGGACAACTATAAAAACACACACTAATTGCAACCCTAGGGTCTCTCCTCTCTCTCTCACGGCAACAACCAAAAAAATCATAAGAAACCCCTAAATGACCTAAACACTGCCGAGCTCCTCTCTCTCTCTCACGGCAACAACCAACTCTCTCAACCAAAACCCTAATACCTTCCATCCAACCGACCAACAAACTCTCTAATCTCAGTCACGGTAGTAACAAACAAAGAAGAACTGAACAAACCAAAAAACCATACACAGCAGCCTTCCGTTACCAATAGCCTTCGTCCCTCACGCCATTAAAAGCCACCAGCCCCCACGTTCACAGCCCTACACTCCACGCCCACGTTCATCTGCCTCACGCTCACACTGCCTCACAAGCACTCGGCAACCCCTCAACCAGCCCCTCATACTAGCCAACTGCCGATTCCGAATGGACGGTAGTATGATCTGTACTCGGGCCACAACTCCACGTATCACTTGAGTAAACGGCATGTTCTTTTGTTTAATTTTGAGTTGTTTAATTATTCCGCCATTTAATTTTCTGCACATTATTTATTTATGTAATGATGAGAAAAGCGCATGGGCTTAGTAAGTGCGATGAAAGGTCCTCTAATTGAAGAGGTTAAAATCCTTGACCACGATGCTTCACCGCGCCAAGTATCTTTGCGTTTACTTCTGTCTTTATTTTATGCATATTATATGTTCATTGCGCATGGGCTTAGTAAGTCGGATTAAAGGCACTCCGTTTCACGGGGATAAGATCCTTACCACGATGCTTCGCCGCGCCGGATGACGTATATTCGATTGGACGTGAGATGTGTTCAATCGGATATACAAAGTCCGATATCTCGTCTTTGTTATTATGCCTTTACTTTTATTATATGTTCATTGCGCATGGGCTAAGTAAGTCGGATTAAAGGCACTCTGTTTCACGGGGATAAGATCCTACCACGATGCTTCGCCGCGCCGGATGACGTATATTCGATTGGACGTGAGATATGTTCAATCGGATATACAAAGTCCGATATCTCGTCTTTGTTATTATGCCTATACTTTTATTATATGTTCATTGCGCATGGGCTTAGTAAGTCGGATTAAAGGCACTCCGTTTCACGGGGATAAGATCCTTACCACGATGCTTCACCGCGCCGAGTATATTTGTGTTTACTTTTGTCTTTATTTATGCATATTACATGCTCATTGCACATGGGCTTAGTAAGTCGGATTAAAGGCACTCCGTTTCACGGGGATAAGATCCTTTACCACGATGCTTCGCCGCGCTTCTTGTCATGTCACTGATTCTTTTGTGCATCATTGCCTTATTCATGCATGCATTATGAGATTTCATATAATTGCATTATCTACCTTAGTCTTGGCTTAATGTATCATGATTTATGCATCCGTGTTGTGAAGGCGTGGGGACATTATTTCTCGTGGTATATCGGATGGAAACCCAGACGTAAATTCCGTAGCCGATTCCGAATGGACGGTAGTGCGGTTTGTACTTGGGATACAATTCCACGTACCACTTGGAAAAGTATTCACATGCATGTTTGTGCTCATATTAGTTGCATCCTTTAGCATCACATTATGGCATGTTCATCTTTAATGTAAAATTGCATCTTTGATTGGCATATTTAAATTCGTGTCTTTCTTCGTCTTCTCAAGTTATGTGCTTGTATTAATTTCATTTATCATGCGGTTATTTTGACCATATCTTGTATGCTTCCTTGCATAATGCGCCTATTACATTGCTTGTCGTCATTTTGATTTCCTTTATATTACATGCAAATGTCACCATGACTGTTTGTGGTTATGATTACATGAATGATTGAGTTCTTGTGACGTTATGCGCTTGCTGTTGTAAAGGTCTACCTTTAAGCATGTGAATTTGGCAATAAGATTTGATTTCATGTATGTTAGCTGTAAACTTTACTTTCAAGCATGCGAATTTAGGATTGTGGTGCACTTGGAAATATATGTCATAGGCTTGGTTGGATTATTGCATAAATCTTTACATTACACGTGGCATAAGTAAGGGACCATTCCGAACCCAATGGTTTGAGGTCTTCCCTTGCGAGGGGTGAGTGCGGCCTTAAATCTTTGTCTCGGTTCACACCGGGTGGCGACTCCATCATTCTCCGGTTTAGTCCCCCGTGGCTACTCCATACTCCCAACTAGGCCCGCGAGCCTAGAACAGCAAGCGTCGTCAAGTTCTGTGTCCCACACCTACCCAATTCTCCGAAAATATCCTTACAGGAATATGTGATCTATATCAGGCGTAGTATACGTAGTATTGTGTATTTCGATCCAGTATCGGATGATCACGTGCTAGGCCTGGGGCTAGATATGTGTCTGCCCCGTACGAAGCACATGTCGGATGTCTGGTAACTAGTCTCTATAATCGGATATACATGACCGAGTCATAATACCCCGGTAGCCGCGCAGCATATAAGAGCACTAATACCGTATCCTACGTGACCATCATCTCCATATGACTGGAGTGACACTTCCGTCTTGACATCACACCCAATACACTACGATTCTCAATATACCCAGCATCGGCGTACATAGAACCTGTTAAAGTCCTGGACGACCTCAACTAAAGTACATTGATTGTCGCAAGTATTAGCGGTGCAAGTCTCAGGTTAAGACCAAATACACCTACCCTGATTGTAGACTCGCTACCAATAGGATTCTGCGGTGGTCTAATCCAGAGCGAAGCTGTTTCCCGTACCATCAGTGAAACACAACCTCCTATTACACTTGCCTGAGTATCCTATACCCAGATATACGAGAACTATGCCGTTATGTCTCACATAACACGCACAAGTGTAATACTAGTCTTTTACGCATCTATCGATGTCCAATCTCGACAATGCTCTGACTAGGGATGTTTAATGATTTATCCTTCGTTGATTGATACTGTCTCATTTCATTCTCAATCTAGGAGCAAATCATAAGGACCTCCCATCATTTATATATCTAAGGTGATCTAATCACAAATGATAGGAGTGCAATCTCTTTTGTTACATAGTTAATTTGTACAACAACACTATGATCTGTACAAATAGTGACGCTATGGGTCATAACTGTCCAACAAATGTCACGGACACTACCATTTTTCGTCATCTTGATTACGATAGTCCAACTATCTAATCAACGATATACGGGTACAGTCTAACTGTTACAAGAAAAATAACATTGTATTAGTCCAACTAATAAAATAATTTTGACGAAATAATTTGAAAGCGCGTAAAGCTAAGTATCTGAACGAAATTACAAATTCAATACTATCCTCCCACTATTTTTCGGCGAGCCTCTAACCCTCTGTCGAGTACTTGGGAAACCCAGTTTCCTAGTGGGCTAGGATCCCATTAAATAACGCACAACCTTGACTTTGGCAAACAAGCTGTATGATATTTAACTAGGTAGATCTCGATCAATTGAATCTTATCCAAATCCTAGATCCGGTGGGTGGACATCCAAGTCCGAAATATATATACAATACATATGCAAATATATCCAATATATTTGCCTAACTGTTTTCCTCTGAATCAACTAAGCCGTGGCTTTGGCACAACAAGCTTAATGATTCCAGTTAAGCAGAACCCATTGACATGGAAAGCTTGGTAATGAATGTCGATGGACAAGAAGTGATCTTGACTTTGGCCAACAAATCACAACTTGGACAAGACACCGATGTGGAACAAGGCTTTCATGATTCAAACACATCCGCGATATGACAAAGGTCTTGACTTTGGCCAACAAACCAATGCCAATCTTGGATCTTGAGTAAGAATCACTCAATGGAAGGAAACAAAGCTTAATATATTTTGAGGGTTTTCACTTAAATTGGCAACCAATTTATTATCTTTGTTAAGGTCTCATCATACACCCTTAAGCATGCATTCTAAAAGAATAATAAGGCGCGGAAAGTAAATTAATAACTATATACGGATGGATATTGAACAGATGGTTCCTAGAACAAATCACCCTCTTTCCTCTCCCCGGCTAGCACTATTCTACTTCTACCAAATTACATAATACAATAATAGAAACCTCATTACATTGAGGGAATTAGGTGAGAAGAGAATACAAAGAAATAATGAGAGATAAGGCTGGACACGCAGGTCCAATTTAATAAATTCCAAATTTACAACAATTTCTAAAATTGCCATTTCCTTTCCAATATCCATCCGATATACGCTATTCATTCAACACATCCATGTATTCATTCATAGCATGCAATTCAACCAATCTAATCCAATTAATTAGTCTTTAATTATGTTATCATCCAATGTTCAAACAACGATTTGATTTTGCGCGAGTCCAACTAGTTTGAGAATAAGTACTCAAAGTACGAATTCTTGAATTATATCGAACTACTTGTTAAATCTAATTTAATTCGTATTCAATACTAATCCATTTATTTAATTCCAAATTAAATGACACACTTTTTAATGCGCTTTAACGACTTAGATTCCAAATATAATCTTATTGGGTCTCAAAGCCCAACTAACATCCAATGTTCGTTTAATTAAAGTCCGATGGGCTTTCAATTGATTTTATAAGGCATGGGTTTTGGTCAATATGGGTCAAACCCAATTACCAAGCTTAATTAAGGAATCACCCTCATATGCCAAAAAACCAATTTCGGCCCATAAGGCCCAATTAAACTTTTAAAGCCCATTTGTCATATTTGGACTTAATGGAATGATTTAGGCCCAATTTGGATCCAATCCAATTGACCTAAACCAACTTGGCCCAACCAAGCCCATTATGCCCAAATTCAATAATTTCAAGCCCAATTAAACAAATTTTAAAATTCCAAATTTTATAATTTAATTAACCAAGTGTAATATATCAATTAATTACCTAAATTAATATTTCCAAAATACAATTTAATAAATTAATTATGTATCTAATTGTTCAACTTATGTCCAATATTTTTGAATCAAAAAATCAACTCATTACATGCTAATAAGCTCTCGGCAATGGTGGGTAATTTTGTCCGATTTCATTTTTCAATACGATTGAATTTAAATCAACATTCCCAATCGTTTCAAGTCATCCAATGATCAACGAAACAAAAATTACCAAGACTTATAAGGGCAGTAACATTCGGCCAAGCCTATGTATGGGCAAATATTTGATCCAATCAATATTTCATGAAATTGATCCAATACAGCCTCAATATATCATCATTCAAGCATACTCAATCAATCAATTTTATCAAATCATACTCAAATTGATTTTACCCAATTTTACCCTAATTCATTTCATGCTCAAATTGGCTCTAAGATACCATTGTTGGGTTTCTAGGTTTATTCCCAAGATCAAAATAAGCATAGAAATGTGAATGAATAACAAAGAAGAGTGGCGAAAACACACTTACAATGATCGGATTTGAGATGTATTGAGAAGCAAAATGAACTCCTAGAACTCTTTGCTTTGTTTGGCCAAGGTGATTCCTCCAAGGTCCAAGTGTTGTGTGAATTCCAAGCTCTTAAGTTGGTTTCCCTAACACCTTGTATGATTCCTTTGATGAGTGCTAGCTCTTTGAAATTTTGTAAAAAAATTTCTACACTTTCTTCTTCAAGATTCGGCCAAGAGAAGAGCAAGTGAGGGAGAGAAAATTGCTTTGTATTTTCGGCAATGGGAGAGATACATTGAATTGTGTAAATGATTTCAAAAATCAAATATTTGATATACCAAATTTTGGTTTGGTAAAAGTCAATCAAAGCTTGACTTTGGAGTGTATATCAAGCTTCCACCAACACCACCAAAACCCATCACCAAAAGCTACTTTAAAGTGACAAGTGATATGATGGTTGATGTGACATGTGGGTCCCACTCGATTCCAAATGCGAGTGGGCCCGGATACACTCCCGGGCCTGGGTTCGCTAATTCCAAATTAACGAACTTCCGTCGCGACGTAATTAAATCAAATTTAATTAAATAATTATTCTTAGCAAAATTACTATTCACGTCGCTAACGAATTAATTCTAAATTAACTCATTTGCCCGAATTAAAATCTAATTTTAATTCCGCGTCGAAATCTAATTTCGTTTAATATATCGAATATATTATTTTATCGATTAATTCCAAATTAATTTCTCTCTCTTCAAATAGTACTTTATCCAAGATAAAGTCTCTCCGTAATTAATCCCAGATTAATTAAGCTCAAATCATACATCATAGGTGTATCCTCGGGAAGCGAACCAAGAGATCCCTGGATATGTTGGCAGTAAATCCGATCGTCGGACTATCCGAACACGTACGTACCTCATACTACGTTTTTACCAATTTACGAGACAATGTTGTCTTCTAACAAAGTTATGTGCCTACCCAATTCTCCAGAAATATTCTTAATGGAATATACGATCTATATCAGGTGTAGTATACCGTAGTATTGTGTATTGCGATCTAGTATCTGATGTTCACGTGCAAGGCCTGGCGCTAGAATAGTGTCTGCCCCGTACGAAGCACATATCGGATATCAAGTAACTAGTCTCTTTGAATCGGATAATCATGACCTTGTCATATTATCCCGATGGTTGCAACACAATAAAGAACCAGTTCCGAATCCCTGTGTGATCATCATCTCCATATGTCTGATGTGATACTTCCTTCTTGACATCACATCCAATACACTACGATTCTCAATAAACCCAGAAGAGGCGTACACAGAACCTGTTAAAGTCCTGGACGAGCAAAACCAAAGCGTATCGATTGTCGCAAGTACTAACGATGCAAGTCTTAGGTTAAGAACAAATACACCTACCCTAAAGCGGACTCTCATAGACACATGTACATACTACCAATAGGATTCTGCGGGGTCTGTCCAGAGTGAAGCTGTTTTCCGTACCATCGGTAAAACACAACCTCCCATCACACTTGCATAAATATCCAATGCTTAAATATATGAGAACTATATCGTTATGCCCTAACAATGCGCACAAGTGTAATACTAGTCTATTTCGCATTATCGATGTCTAATCTCGATAACACTACGACGGGGGATTTTAATGATTAAACCTTTATGGATTGATACTGTCTCATATCATCTCAATCCGGAACTAATCATAAGGACTTTTACCATTTATATATCAAAGTAAATAAATTACAAAACGGTAATGCTATGGGTCAAAACTGTCCAACACTTATTTTATAAGAGACAAATTCAAGTGAAATTGGAAATCCTGAACGTGCCAAAGATGTCATGACTACATCGGTAGTTTAAGTCTGTCATTGACAAGTGAAGCCTTGATACGCCTACTGTGAACGTGCCAAAACTGTCACAATGAGAAACGGTCACGATAAAATCAGGAGTCACAGTGAATGTGATTGATAATGAGTTGTCTACTCGTGAATATACCTAAGTGAGAACGTAATAAAGCTGTGAGTCAAAGTATATTTATGGGGTCCATTTCCAATTATTGAATTCTCTTTTTCCGTTGGGGATTACGGTATTACATAAAGTAGTGGGAAATCTTGATTTCAGAGCTGGGTGGCTACACTGCAGTTGAGTTATGGTCCTGGGTGTAGAGCTCTACGTTGCAGTTAAGTATTTATCCTGGACGTAGGGCACCACCAGCCTCAGAGATGCCGCAATTGAGTTATGGTCATGTGCATCAAGTACACCCAGTTGAGTTATGGTCATAGGTGCAGAGAGACGTCCAGTTGAGTTATGGTCCTGGACGTAGAGTAGTTTTTAGTTTTCAGATTTTCAGTACACAGTTTTCAGATCATCAATATATAGTTTTCAAAAGTCAGATTTCAGTAAACAGTTTTCAGAAAATAGATTTTAGAATAGTTCCAGAAAACATCAGTTTTATAAGAGATTCAGAATTTAAAGTAGAAATCAATTTTCAAGTAAAGTTTTCAGTAAAGAGTTTTGATAAGTACATGAAAATGTACATTAAAACATCACTTATCTAAGCTTATTGTTATACATTTAGTTTTATATTTTATGTTTTACTACATAATTTCTATTATTATATAATTTAAAAATGTTTATTATTTACACTAATTTAATGATTTTTTATTTGTAGGAATATTAATACATGGATCCGGGAATTTTACAAGTATTTTGGGGACCTCTGGGAAGACACAGGACCGACCAGGATCGTTGGCGCCGAGGCGCCAAAAGCACATACATAATCCAGTGAGAATGGCGCCATGGCGCCATTCATCACTAATACATGGCGCCATGAAGGATGAAGGAACTTGGCGCCATGGCGCCAAGTATTGGTTTAGCAACAAATGGGCGCCAAGAAGTTGAAGGAAATGAGGCGCCATGGCGCCCACCAGCAACCCGGGCCAAACTCCCGAGAGTTTGGCACCGCGGCGCCCCTGAAAGTCGACTCTCCGTACAATTTCCAGACAGTTCAGTGGCGTGGCGCTGCGCAGGGAATTCCTACGCGTTCCAGGTTTCAGATTTTAGGGTTTTCTGAGATCCTAATGACTCTCTGACACTTCTATAAATATGAGACTTCGTCCAAAACACAAAGGGAGGCTAGTTACACAATACAAAAAGAGAAAACAGAGCCGTGCAAATTCCCGGGATCAGAACCAATGATTTCTCCATCTATCTCTGTTGTTTCTTCATCTAGCATCCGGAACTAACTCTCCCAAGCAAAGCTAAGGGCGAACTCTTGTACCCCCAATTCTTGTATTCTTGTTATTTGATTCATGAATGGATTTAATTGATTAATATAATTGTTGTTCTCTCATTCTCTTTATTCTATTGATTAATTGAGAACTATATTTTATTAGTTTACAAATATAGATTCAGTCACGCTTTTTCTATGTGTTGTTGGTAAAATTGGTTTGATAGATTAAGGTTGTTTTGTGAGTTGATCCTCTGCTGCAGTATTGCCCGAGGGTATATTGTCGTCGTTGGATAGGTTGTAATGATAACCGGTTGTTTTGCGAGTTGATCCTCTGCTGCAGTATTGCCCGAGGGTATATTGTCGTCGTTGGATCGGTTGTAACGATAACCTTGTGAGTTGTAAACGTAGAGAAGATTGAATAACAATTACCTTAGAACTTAAACTGGTGTAGAATTGAATATCTTCCAATTGTTGATTTGGGACGTGAAATCCTCAATTGTGTAATAACATGAATCGATAACAGAATATAGGTAATAGGTACAAAAGGGAACCCGGATGCTTTGCTATTTTTCTCAATATTATTAAAACCTTTTAAGCCTTTGAATTATTTAGTTTTCCGTCACAATTTAATCCTTTCTTTAAATCAGTTATTGCTAATCGTTTTGCTTAAGTAAATCAGTTCCTGTAACCTTCTCTCTGTGGAATCGACACCCCAACTGTACTGCGATAGCCGCGAGTCATATTTGGGCGTAATCAAAATTTGACGCCGTTGCCGGGGAGACGGTTTACAAGCAAAAGGACCAGGTTTGCTTTGTCAACAACGAAGCGGTAACTTCGTTCTTTTTTTTTTATTATTAGCATTTTATTTTATTTTATTCATTTATTATTCGCTTATTTATTTTCTTTTAGTATTTCAGTTTTTATTTTTATTTTTAATTAGTTCTTTTCATATTTTTTTTTCTAGTCTTTTATTTTAGTATTTATTTTAGTATTTTATTTCTGTTTTAGTTTTTAAGTTTTAGTTTATCTTTTTATTTTTATTTATTTTATTCCTCTTATTATTTGAGCTTAAATTGCATGTCTAGACGTATGGATAGATTTGGTAGATTTGTTAGGACTGAGGAAGTAAGCACAGATTTTGAGAACATATTTGAAAATCCTTTTTTTTCACCATCCGCGTCTAGCGCACATAACATGAGTAAATACGAGAGACAACCTAGGAGGACTCTTGAAGAGTACCACCACCCAACTCGCACAGCTACACCTTCGTGCATCATGTTTCCTCCTAATGCACCACATATAGACTTTAGGCCTGAAATGATATAGTATCTCCCAACCTTCCATGGTTTGGAGAACGAAAATCCTTACGTGCATATTAGAGAGTTTGAAGAGGTAGTAGCGACCTTCCATGATCGGTTTGGAACCACTGACACAATTAGACTTAGGTTCTTTCCATTTTCCCTTAAGGATAGAGCTAAGAGTTGGTTGTATTCTTTAAGACCTAGGTCAATAGGATCGTGGGGCGAGATGACCCAGGCATTCTTCGACAAATATTTCCTACACCATAAGACAGATGCCCTGAAAAGGAAAATCTCGACCTTCCCAGAGAGACAGTGAGACCCTTTACCAAACGTGGAGCGGTATAAAGAGTTGTTAACTAGTTGTCCCCACCATGGTTATGAGAGTTGGCGTCTAGTAAGTTATTTCTATGATGGACTGACCCCTAGGGAGCGCCAATTCGTTGAGACGATGTGCAATGGTAAGTTCATTCAAAAGGACCCTGATGAGGCACTTGAGTATTTAGATGACCTAGCTATGAAATCACATACTTGGACTGGACCCAATGTCGTAGATAGCACTGATAGGACACACACTTATTCTAGCAGAAGCTTACAACACTTTAAGGAAGAGGATAGCCTTAAGACACAAGTTGAGCTGTTAACTAGACAGATAGGAGCCTTAATAGCCAAAGACAGTAAGACAATACATTCAGTAGCCCAGCTAGAATCTCAAGAGTGTCCCGTGTACGGTGAGATGAGGGGTACAAATGAGGAAAACTACAATACTTTAGGGATGTACCAGAAGCCTTATACACCATATCCAGATACCTATAATCCTAGTTGGTGGAACCATCCCAATCCTAGTTGGAAGCAAGAGTCTCATCAGCCGAGTCAAACACACCACCACCCATAAGTTACAGTACCTCACATTATTACACACCTATTATTCCTATAAATTCTTTAGAGGATACCTGGCATGCATTTGTAGAGGCCCAGAAATCAATTATGGAGGCCCAGAACAAAACCAATCAAAGAATTGAGTCATTGATAGCTCAGGTAGCTGAAGACCAAAAGGAAATTAAGAGTCAAATCTCTAAATTGACTAATATCTTGAGTGTGCAAGAACAAGAGAAATTCCCATCTCAGACTCAACCATTAGGTCAGCACATGGCACATGCTAATCATGAGGTATCCAATATAAGAGGTGTCACAATCACTAGGACCGGCGAAGAGGTAGTAATGCAAAATACTTCCAACACCATAGGTGACCCTAAGGATAATAGTGTTAACACATCTCAGGTAGAACAAGTGTCACATTTCCCAGTTAGGATACCATCTCCTCAAGAACTTAACAGTTATCATGTTGAAAAACAATCACAGGGTGAGGGTGAGTGTCATTACTCTTACACGCTAGAAACAGTCCCGCCAGAAATATCTTTTCTACAACTTGAATTAAATCCTCTTGAGCTAAAACTGATCCCAAAGAACCGAAAAATGAGAAAAAATGAGAGTTAATGCTCAATTAAAGATGATGCCTGTGATATTAAAAAGGACATTGAGAAAAATTTTCTATACGAAGAGTCCAAGATTTCAACAATCTCCAGACCTAAGAGGACCCATGAATACACTGCCTCAGCTAGACAAACATTCCCTCGTGTGTCTTCATCAGTACGCTATATGGAAACCACCATGACAACTTGAGTGTTTGCGTCGGGCTGAAGACGTTAAACTTCTGTATTTATTTTATTTTAGTTTTATATTATTGTGTACTAACTGCATGTTTATTTTTCTGTTTGTATGAGTGTTTATGCAGGAGTTAGCATAACCTACACAGCCACATAACTAAAGTCTCGCCAGCAGGAACCTGATAAACTCCGCGCCTGGTAGTGTTGTTCTTTAATCCTTTCTTTATATTTATCTTACATTGAGGACAATGCAAGTTTTAAGTGTGGGGGTGTATGCATGCGCATGATAATACCTGTCATAAATACCAAAAAAAAAAAAAAAATTTGTTTTGTATTGTTTTTAGTCCCTGATAGTTAAACATAGTTCCGATGATGATATTGTTTGTTTTAGGGTGAAATCTTAGAAACGATAAGTCATTTAATGCACTTTTATCTGATGATTTGAGTAGTTTATCTATGTTAGACTCGTAAACACTTAATTATGGGTTTTTAGCAATGAAAGCCTGAGTAGTTAACAAAGTGACTAGTTGAAGAAATTGTATGTTGATGAATGACCGTTTGCTTAGATATCTATCCTGATTTGCTTGTGTTATGACGTAAAGTATGATTGCAAATAAAAGAAAAAAGGTCTCTGAAGAAAGAAATTGAACCACCTATAACCGATAAGCGTGAAGCTACCCATGGGCGAGTATTAGGACCACCATGAGGAGAAATGCTACCTTAAAGGGTAGGTGTGTTGAAAGAAAAAATTCAAAAGAAAAAGCAACAAGAGACGAGAAAGAAAAGAAACAAATCATACCATATTGAGCACACATAAAAAGCAACTACAGAGCTTAATTGAGATATCTAGGTTGGTTAGACCCATCGACCTCGATTTTTAAACGAAACCATTGAGTTGGCTTACCTAGGAATAAGCTGTGAACGGATCTTAACACACACACACACGTTGAGTCTAGCCTAGATAATTTATTCAAAGATTTAGATTTGAGTTACGTTGAGTACTTTGAAAGTTCTTTTGTTTCATTACTGTAGGCACTGCATTTTTACACATAAACCCGATGAGGAGTCTTATTTGGAGACAACTACCGTTTAAGTCACGGAGGTCACGGGAAACGGACATCGGAAGGGGAAATTCAGAATAAACAAGGTTCACTGTTTTCATTCGTGCTGCGTTCGTGTTTACGTTCGAACGTCAAACGGATTGAGAGCGTTCGTGCCGCGTTCGAGGAAGCGTTCGAACGGTGTCGGTAAATCTGGTTTTGCAGCTAGCCTCACATCCAGCCCAATTAGCCCCCCCCAAAGCCCATAAAACACATCCCAACTTAAATAAATAAATATTAATTAAAACATTAACTAATAAGATATAATAATTAAATTAATTAAATGATTAAATAAAACATATACCAAACATAAAATAAACAATTACCAACTTAAACTAAAATCATGCCTAAAATAAACAAATCACACACTAAATCAAAATATAATCATGCCTAATTAAAATCAATCAACCAATTATATTCCCAATCTAATAAGATTATTCCCAAACTTAAAATGTTGTATTCCTAAACCAAGCCAATCAAATATTCAACCTTCCCTATCTAGCCAAGATTTGTCCCCCCTCAATCTTTGACTTCCCTTAACCAAACCAAATCAAATCCTTTGACTTCCCTTAACAAAACCAAATCAAATCCCTTTCCTTGTCAAGCCCAACCCTTTGCCTATAAAAAGAACCCTTCACCCACCTTCTCAAGATTGGTCCCCTAGTCCCCTAGTCCCTAGACCTTAGCTACTAGCTAGTCCCTAATTCATACACAATACACATAAAAATTACAGGAGAAAAAACACTCAAAAACAGTAAGCAAAAGATAAAGAGGAAACGGTAGCGAAACCACAAGGAAACAATAGCAAAGACGGAGAACGACGACTCAAAACAGTGAGACAACGAACGAGGATAGTGAACCAGTGAACCGGGAGAGTTGCGGAGCATCCACCCCTCCGACGATCGTGTACCATACATCCGAGAGGTGATTTAAAAGGTTAGACCTGAGGGTACCTTTTCATTTGTTTATATTCGTTTTATTATTATTATTGAATTCTATTCGCATGAGAGTCGTTTATGGATGCATGTTGTGGTCTTTGAGTAGATAAATATGCATGAATTATGAGATGTAATATGTTGTGGGTATTGGATGAATGAGAGATGTCCAACTCTCGCGGTATATCGGATGGAAACCCGGACGTAAATTTCATAGCCGATTCCGAATGGACGGTAATATGATCTGTACTCGGGCCACAACTCCACGTACCGCTTGAGTAAACGGCACCATCTTTCTTTTGTTTTGTGTTGCTTTTGTTTATTTAGTTTTCTTTATTTGAATTCAATATGTTGTTTATTTATGCATGATTCAACCAGGCGCATGGGCTTAGTAAGTGCGATGTGAGATCCCCTATGGGGAGAGGCTAAAGCCCTTTACCACGATGCTTTGCCGCGCCGGTTGATGTGTGTTCGGTTGGATGCAAGACACGTTCAATCGGACATACTTAGAATAGTATGATTGTCGTTGTGTTTGTATGCATGATGTGATGCGCGCATGGGCTTAGTATGTTGGTCTAAAGGTCCTCTCTTTGAGAGATCAAGAGCCCCCAAAAGGCCACCTTTATGGCAGTACTTCGCCGCGCCCCTTTATTTTGTTGTTTATGTATTGCATACCATTTTCATGCATCAGTTCTGTTCCCGTTCGAACGCGTTTACGAACGCAACTCGAACGCGTATGTATTTTTGCCTTATCATGCATCAGGTCTCATTTCCGTTCGAACGCGTTCACTAACGCCATACGAACGCGAGCATTCTGTTTCATTTTCGTTCGAATGCGTTCACTAATGCCATACGAACGTGAGCATTCTATTTCATTTCCGTTCGAACGCGTTTACGAACGCTACTCGAACGCGAGCATTCTGTTTCATTTCCGTTCGAACGCGTTCACTAACGCCATACGAACGCGAGCATTCTGTTTCATTTCCGTTCGAACGCGTTTACGAATGCTACTCGAACGCGAGCATTCTGTTTCATTTCCGTTCGAACGCGTTTACGAACGCTACACGAACGTACACACACTGAACTAAGTCTGTCTTATTATGTTCATGCCTAATTGCCTCTTGGTTGATCTTTGTTATGCAAATATGTTAATGTATTACAATTCATATGCTTATGTCATGATAACATTTGAGTATTGTATGAAAAGGTGCCCATATGTGTGCTGTATGGTTAATATGTGTGCTTGTGTTTTCCTGGATGTGATATGAAAATAAAGCTATATGTTCGTTGCTATCTCGATATATGTGAAGCATGCAATTTTAAGTATGAAATATATGTGAAATGCGTACATAAGTTTTATTTTGCACATGAGAATTTAGAGGCATGATACTTTTGGAAATAAGTGTTACTTAGGCTTAATTAAATTATTACATAAATCTTTTCATTACAAGTGACATAAGTAAGGGACCATTCCGAACCCAACGGTTTGAGGTCTTCCCTTGCGAGGGGTGAGTGCGGCCTTAAATCTTTGTCCCGGTTCACACCGGTGGCGACTCCATGTTATTTTAATCCTTCCCAACTAGGCAGCGAGCCTAGGAACGGCGTCGCTCAGGTCCTGTGTTCCCACAGTCTGGCGACTCCACTGGGGATATGAGAATTGGCCCCGAAATATTGTCTTGTGATGAGTGGATTTATGTTTTAATTGACCGTGTCTACAGTGGATAAAGTAAGGGTTTAATCAAGGGCACTTTGAGCCTAGGTAATGGTTTGGTGTCTTCCTTCACTCACTACCTTCTAGAAGGAAAAGCTGTGAGGACACCTATATGGCCATCTACTCGTAGCCTTTGTGATGGACTAATTTGGAGGACTCGTTGTTTATTCCTGACAACAAGCGATAAGAGCCTAAGAGGCTTGGGTATTTAAGTGAGCCTCGCTCCACCTTCCCTCTGGGGGATCTACAACGGGAAATCCATTTGACAGTCCGTCACACACCATAGCTCATTGGCACGTACCTTAGTGTATAAAAAAAGGGTGCGCTCACTTGGTCGCTCGAACCCTTGAGTGGGGAGACCTAGTTGTGGGCCATCCTTCGCCGGTGAGAGCCTTTGTCTATACTCTTACTAACCCACCTATAGACCGGGTTGGCTAAAGTAGCAATTATTTCCTTGAGTATGTGCTTGTGGACCATCCTCATTTGGATGCAGTTGGACTATTGTCAGAAATGCGGGCTTGCTGGGCCATTTAAACTGGGACAAGAACGTATTTTATGACTATTGGGCCCAAGGCTTCTAAACAATGGGCCGTTTTATGATTGTGTTCGGATATTATCATTTGGATTTGGTTGGGCTCCTTGCCATAAGACATGAATTCGTTGGGCCATTTAAACTGGGACGGATCACTATTATGACAGTTAGCCCAAAAGCTTCTAAAATGATAATAGGCCAATTTGTTTGAGGATTTTATTTTAATATGTTATATGCTTCTTCTTGTGCACATCATGCATACATACATCATGTTAACCCTTGTGTTCTGAAAGCCATCATAGATTCCCGTTGGGTTAGAAAAAGGGGAAGACTCACCAAAATACCGAGAACAGACATGAGTGAATCAGATACTGAGGTATCCCGGATAGATCAGTTGGAAAATGGCTTCGCCAAGATTACTGAACAGTTGCAAGCCTTGACTGCTGCCATGAAAAATATGGCTGTGCCCCTTGCTGGGGGAAACTCTGAGAATGTAAGACGTGAGGAGACTCCGAATGGATTGGGGGATGACATCCCCGCTTTTGATGATGATATGGCTGATTATGCCACTGGGAGAACAGTTGGGTCTCAGGCAGAATTGCAGAAACTCCGTGACCAGGTAGAATCGGTTACCCGTAAGATGAAGGGTAAGGATGAAGACTTACTAGACTATGAGGCGATGACCTTTAAGGAACAGTTGCCTGCTCAGTTCAGAATGTCGGACATGGCCAAGTTTAATGGGAACGGAAACCCGAGGGTCCATCTGCAGCAATATGTCTCAGTCATGAGTTCAATGGGCCTATCACAGCGCCAAGTCCAAAAGATGTTTGGGATGTCACTCGATGGGGCACCTGTGGTTTGGTATCATAGCCTTGGAAAGAAGGTTAAGGAAGATTGGAAGGAACTAGCGGATGCTTTTCTGAAGCAATATGTTACGGACTTGGAATTGACTTGTCACTCCGTGATTTGGAGAACACTAAGCAGAAGCCGGAAGAAAGCTTCAAGGAGTATGTAGACCGCTGGAGAAGCCAGCTTCTGAAAATGCAGACTCGGCCCTCTGAGAAGGACCAGATTAAAATGATCATCAAGGGCACCAAGCCCTCTATTTATAGTAAGCTGAGGAGGATGACTTCGATGATTTCTGATTTTCGGCAGTTGAAGGAAACTGTCATGGATATTGAGGAAGAGGAGGCTGAAAACAGAAAGACCTATGGCCAGAATAGGCGGACTTTTGGGGGGTATTCTGAGACTAAGCCCGCTACTGTCGAAGTTGCTGCCATCAGGAACCGGCAATTCTCCAACCTTGGTAGACCTTTGTCGAAGGTATTTGAAAAGTTACAGGGACAAGGAATCTTGAAACCCTTAGAAGGCAAGCCACTTCCGCACCCCCCACCACCACACATAAATGTTGACCTTTATTGTCACTTCCACCAGCTACATGGCCATGACACCGACAACTGCACCCGCCTCAGGCATGAAATTCAAGATCTCATAGATTCCCATAAAATGCCCAACCCATGAAAAGAAGCCCTCAACCATCAAGCTTCTCACATGGATGACAGTGAAGAACCATAGGCCGAGGAAGAAGGCAGTGCTGCGGATGATGGAGATGATCCTCCTAGTCTATTTAATCCAGTTTTTTTATTGACATTGATTTTGTTACTTGTTCGAACTCTTTTCCTCAACAATAATAAAGACGTTCATTTCGCTAAAACTCTTCTGCAATATGAGTATATTTGAGAAAAGTATCAACCTTGGTACTATGGAATCCAGTGATGAACACGGGGAACCTTCGCAATAAGCAAACAGAAAAGACTAGCTAGACATTCAGAAATCGGGAAATAGAGGCAGTGAAAAACAATCAGACTTGGAAGGGAATTAGTTCACCGAGCCGATCAACATAGACAGACTGGAGCAGTGGTTTGCCCGAGGAAAAAAGAAAACTAAGCAATCACCAAGAGGATTGATGGAAGATCTAACCCGACGGGATAGGAACATGCATGCATGCATACACGTAACATATTCGCATCTTTTTTGTGTTTGTTCTGTTTGTAATAACAGGTTTCAGAGGAGAAAAAGAGAAAGCGTCAAATACAAGCCAGCCAGAAGTAGTAACAGTACAATATCAGCAGTTTTCGAGAATGGATCGCAGAGGGTCGAGGCCCAAATCAGTATCAGTTTTGGGGATAAGTCCCAGGGTCAAGGCCCACATCAACAGAATTTTGGAATGAATCCAGGACCGAGTCCCACATCAGCGTCAGTCGAGGGTTGAGGCCCACATCAGCGTCAGTCTGGGGGCGAGGCCCATGTCAGTAGCAGTTGGGGCCGAGGCCCACTTCAACATCAGTTTTGGGGATGAGTCCCAGGGTCGAGGACCACATCAAACACAGTTTGGGAATGAGTCCCAGGGTCGAGGCCTACATTACATCAGTATCAGCACTGCCGGGCATGGCATTCTGGGGGCGAGGCCCATATTACATCAGATCAGTTCTGCCGAGAATGGCACTCCGAGAATGGAGATATAGTCCGGGAATGGGCAGTTCAAGAATGAACAAGTCGGAAATGACACTCCGAGAATGGAGATATGGTCCGGGAATGGACAGTTCAAGAATGAACAAGCCGAGAATGGCAATCCAAGAATGGAGCAGAGTTCAAGAATGAACAAGTCGGAAGTAGCACTCCGAGAATGAAGATATGGTCCGGGAATGGACAGTTCAAGAATGAACAAGCCGAGAATGGCAATCCAAGAATGGAGCAGAGTTCAAGAATGAACAAGTCGGAAGTAGCACTCCGAGAATGGAGATATAGTCCGGGAATGGGCAGTTCAAGAATGAACAAGTCGGAAATGACACTCCGAGAATGGAGATATGGTTCGGGAATGAACAGTTCAAGAATGAAAAGCCGAGAATGGCAATCCAAGAATAGAGCAGGTTCAAGAATGAACAAGTCGGAGTAGCACTCCGAGAATGGAGATATGGTCCGGGAATGGACAGTTCAAGAATGAACAAACCGAGAATGGCAATCCAAGAATGGGAGCAGAGTTCAAGAATGAACAAGTCGGAAGTAGCACTCCGAGATGGAGACATGGTCCGGGAATGGACAGTTCAAGATGAACAAGCCGGGAATGGCACTCCAAGAAATGGAAGCACGTTCGGAATGACCACCTCACAGTAACGTTCGGGAATGGACCACTCACGATAACAGTTCGGGAATGAACACCTCACAGTAACAGTTCGAGAATGAACACTTTACAGTAACAGTTCGGGAATGGACCACCTCACAGTAACGGGTTGGGAATGGACCACCTCA
Organism: Zanthoxylum bungeanum; assembly: GCA_019454045.1. Lineage (NCBI taxonomy): Eukaryota > Viridiplantae > Streptophyta > Magnoliopsida > Sapindales > Rutaceae > Zanthoxylum > Zanthoxylum bungeanum. The sequence continues at coordinate 15,448 of SKCR01036361.1, read as the reverse complement.
CGGCAACGGTTGGAATGGACCACATCACAACACGTTCGGGAATGAACCAGGGGTCGCAGCACCTCACCACCCAAATCAACTCAACACATGGTAAGTCAAAGTGGCAGCTGGCGAGCCAGGTAAGTAGAAATGCATTGCATAACTTGATAGGATTGTCACTGTTGCACATTACACAAGTCCCATCAAAGTGGGGGCGACTGTAGGCACTGCATTTTACACATAAACCCGATGAGGAGTCTTATTTGGAGACAACTACCTTTTAAGTCACGGAGGTCACGGGAAACATACATCGGAAGGGGAAATTCAGAATAAACAAGGTTCACTGTTTTCGTTCGTGCTGCGTTCGTGTTTACGTTCGAACGTCAAACAGGATTGAGAGCGTTCTTGCCGCGTTCGAGGAAGCGTTCGAACGGTGTCGGTAAATCTGGTTTTGCTGCTAGCCTCACATCCAGCTCAATTAGCCCCCCCCAAAGCCCATAAAACACATCCCAACTTAAATAAATAAATATTAATTAAACATTAACTAAATAATATAATAATAATAAATTAATTAAATGATTAAATAAAACATATACCAAACAAAAATAAACAATTACCAACTTAAACTAAAATCATGCCTAAAATAAACAAATCACACACTAAATCAAATATAATCATGCCTAATTAAAATCAATCAACCAATTATATTCCAATCTAATAAGATTATTCCTAAACTTAAAATGTTGTATTCCTAAACCAAGCCAATCAAATATTCAACTTCCCTATCTAGCCAAGATTTGTCCCCCCTCAATCTTTGACTTCCCTTAACCAAACCAAATCAAATCTTTGACTTCCCTTAACAAAACCAAATCAAATCCCTTTCCTTGTCAAGCCCAACCCTTTGCCTATAAAAAGAACCCTTCACCACCTTCTCAAGATTGGTCCCCTAGTCCCCTAGTCCCTAGAACTTAGCTACTAGCTAGTCCCTAATTCATACACAATACACATAAAAATTACAGGAAGAAAACACTCAAAAACAGTAAGCAAAAGATAAAGAGGAAACGGTACGTAGCGAAACCACAAGGAAACAATAGCAAAAGACGGAGAACGACGACTCAAAACAGTGAGACAACGAACGAGGACAGTGAACCAGTGACCGGGAGAGTTGCGGAGCATCCACCCCTCCGACGATCGTGTACCGTACATCCGAGAGGTGATTTAAAAGGTTAGACCTGAGGGTACCTTTTCATTTGTTTATATTCGTTTTATTATTATTATTGAATTCTATTCGCATGAGAGTCGTTTATGGATGCATGTTGTGGTGTCTTTGAGTAGATAAATATGCATGAATTATGAGATGTAATATGTTGTGGGTATTGGATGAATGAGAGATGTGTCAACTCTCGCGGTATATCGGATGGAAACCCGGACGTAAATTTCATAGCCGATTCCGAAAGGACGGTAATATGATCTGTACTCGGGCCACAACTCCACGTACCGCTTGAGTAAACGGCACCATCTTCTTTTGTTTTTGTTGCTTTTGTTTATTTAGTTTTCTTTATTTGAATTCAATATGTTGTTTATTTATGCATGATTCAACCAGGCGCATGGGCTTAGTAAGTGCGATGTGAGATCCCCTATGGGGAGGGGCTAAAGCCCTTTACCACGATGCTTTGCCGCGCCGGTTGATGTGTGTTCGGTTGGATGCAAGACACGTTCAATCGGACATACTTAGAATAGTATGATTGTCGTTGTGTTTGTATGCATGATGTGATGTGACGCGCATGGGCTTAGTATGTTGGTCTAAAGGTCCTCTCTTTGAGAGATCAAGAGCCCCCAAAAGGCCACCTTTATGGCAGTACTTCGCCGCGCCCTTTATTTTGTTGTTTATGTATTGCATACCATTTTCATGCATCAGTTCTGTTCCCGTTCGAACGCGTTTACGAACGCAACTCAAACGCGTATGTATTTTTGCCTTATCATGCATCAGGTCTCATTTCCGTTCGAACGCGTTCACTAACGCCATAAGAACGCGAGCATTCTGTTTCATTTCCGTTCGAACGCGTTCACTAACGCCATACGAATGCGAGCATTCTGTTTCATTTCCGTTCGAACGCGTTTACGAACGCTACTCGAACGCGAGCATTCTATTTCATTTCCGTTCGAACGCGTTCACTAACGCCATACGAACGCGAGCATTCTGTTTCATTTCCGTTCGAACGCGTTTACGAACGCTACTCGAACGCGAGCATTCTGTTTCATTTCCGTTCGAACGCGTTTACGAACGCTACACGAACGTACACACACTGAACTGAGTCTGTCTTATTATGTTCATGCCTAATTGCCTCTTGGTTGATCTTTGTTATGCAAATATGTTAATGTATTACAATTCATATGCTTATGTCATGATAACATTTGAGTATTGTATGAAAAGGTGCCCATATGTGTGCTTGTATGGTTAATATGTGTGCTTGGTTTTCCTGGATGTGATATGCAAATAAAGCTATATGTTCGTTGCTATCTCGATATATGTGAAGCATGCAATTTTAACTATGAAATATATGTGAAATGCATACATAAGTTTTATTTTGCACATGAGAATTTAGAGGCATGATACTTTTGGAAATAAGTGTTACTTAGGCTTAATTAAATTATTACATAAATCTTTCATTACAAGTGACATAAGTAAGGGACCATTCCGAACCCAACGGTTTGAGGTCTTCCTTGCGAGGGGTGAGTGCGGCCTTAAATCTTTGTCCCGGTTCACACCGGGTGGCGACTCCATGTTATTTTAATCCTTCCCAACTAGGCCGCGAGCCTAGGAACGGCGTCGCCCAGGTCCTGTGTTCCCACAATTACTATGCACTCTCTGAGGACAAACTTATGTGAAACTATTGGGACTGTTTGATTTTTAATTTTATTTTTATGATTATATGTTTTGAATGACGTTTGTGGGTCTCGTCGCTGTAAGCCCTCACGAGACGATTATAACTCGTCCACTAGGGACACCTAGGGGTTTTAAAGGCTTGTTGCATACGCTAAATGCAATCGTGATCCCTACGAAAGTGGCTTAGATAGTTATTTATTTAATTTTCATTTATTTTACGCTTGAATGCTAGAGACTAGCAATAAGCTGGTTGGGGGTTGTGATAAGTACATGAAAATGTACATTAAAACATCACTTATCTAAGCTTATTGTTATACATTTTTTTTTATATTTTATGTTTTACTACATAATTTCTATTTATAATAATTTAAAAATGTTTATTATTTACACTAATTTAATTATTTTTATTTATAGGAATATTAATACATGGATCCGGGAATTTTACAAGTATTTTGGGGACCTCTGGGAAGACACAGGACCGACCAGGATCGTTGGCGCCGAGGCGCCAAAAGCACATACATAATCCAGTGAGAATGGCGCCATGGCGCCATTCATCACTAATACATGGCGCCATGAAGGATGAAGGAACTTGGCGCCATGGCGCCAAGTATTGGTTTAGCAACAAATAGGCGCCATGGCGCCAAGAAGATGAAGGGAAATGAAGGCGCCATGGCGCCCCCCAGCAACCCGGGCCAAACTCCCGAGAGTTTGGCGCCGCGGCGCCCCCAGAAAGTCAGACTGCATACAATTTCCAGACAGTTCAGCGGCGCGGCGCTGCGCAGGGAATTCCTACGCGTTACAGGTTTCGGATTTTAGGGTTTTCTGAGATCCTAATGACTCCCTGACACTTCTATAAATATGAGACTTCGTCCAAAACACAAAGGGAGGCTAGTTACACAATACAAAAAAGAGAAAACAGAGCCGTGCAAATTCCCGGGATCAGAACCAATGATTTCTCCATCTATCTCTGTTGTTTCTTCATCTAGCATCCGGAACTAATCTCCCAAGCAAAGCTAAGGGCGAACTCTTGTACCCAATTCTTGTATTCTTGTTATTTGATTCATGAATGGATTTATTATTGATTAATATAATTGTTGTTCTCTTCATCTCTTTATTCTATTGATTAATTGAGAACTATATTTTATTAGTTTACAAATATAGGTTCAGTCACGCTTTTTCTATGTGTTGTTGGTAAAATTGGTTTGATAGATTAAGGTTGTTTTGTGAGTTGATCCTCTGCTGCAGTATTGCCCGAGGGTATATTGTCGTCGTTGGATAGGTTGTAATGATAACCGGTTTGTTTTGCGAGTTGATCCTCTGCAGCAGTATTGCCCGAGGGTATATTGTCGTCGTTGGATAGGTTGTAACGATAACCTTGTGAGTTGTAAACGTAGAGAAGATTGAATAACAATTACCTTAGAACTTAAACTGGTGTAGAATTGAATATCTTCCAATTGTTGATTTGGGACGTGAAATCCTCAATTGTGTAATAACATGAATCGATAACGGAATATAGGTAATAGGTACAAGAGGGAACCCGGATGCTTTGCTATTTTTCTCAATATTATTAAAACCTTTTAAGCCTTTGAATTATTTAGTTTTCCGTCACAATTTAATCCTTTCTTTAAATCAGTTATTGCTAATCGTTTTGCTTAAGTAAATCAGTTCAGTTCCTGTAACCTTCTCTCTGTGGAATCGACACCCCAACTGTACTGCGATAGCCGCGAGTCATTTGGGCGTAATCAAAATTTGGCGCCGTTGCCGGGGAGACGGTTTACAAGCAAAAGGACCAGGTTTGCTTTGTCAACAACGAAGCGGTAACTTCGTTCTTTTTTTTTTTTATTAGCATTTTATTTTATTTATTCATTTATTATTCGCTTATTTATTTTCTTTTAGTATTTCAGTTTTTATTTTTATTTTTAATTAGTTCTTTTCATTTTTTTTTCTAGTCTTTTATTTTAGTATTTTATTTCTGTTTTAGTTTTTAAGTTTTAGTTTATCTTTTTATTTTTATTTATTTTATTCCTCTTATTATTTGAGCTTAAATTGCATGTCTAGACGTATGGATAGATTTGGTAGATTTGTTAGGACTGAGAAAGTAAGCACAGATTTTGAGAACATATTTGAAAATCCTTTTTTTTCACCATCCGCGTCTAGCGCACATAACATGAGTAAATACGAGAGACAACCTAGGAGGACTCTTGAAGAGTACCGCCACCCAACTCGCACAGCTACACCTTCGTGCATCATGTTTCCTCCTAATGCACCACATATAGACTTTAGGCCTGAAATGATACAGTATCTCCCAACCTTCCATGGTTTGGAGAACGAAAATCCTTACGTGCATATTAGAGAGTTTGAAGAGGTAGTAGCGACCTTTCATGATCGGTTTGGAACCACTGACACAATTAGACTTAGGTTCTTTCCATTTTCCCTTAAGGATAGAGCTAAGAGTTGGTTGTATTCTTTAAGACCTAGGTCAATAGGATCGTGGGGCGAGATGACCCAGGCATTCTTCGACAAATATTTCCCACACCATAAGACAGATGCCCTGAAAAGGAAAATCTCGACCTTCTCCCAGAGAGACAGTGAGACCCTTTACCAAACGTGGGAGCGGTATAAAGAGTTGTTAACTAGTTGTCCCCACCATGGTTATGAGAGTTGGCGTCTAGTAAGTTATTTCTATGATGGACTGACCCCTAGGGAGTGCCAATTCGTTGAGACGATGTGCAATGGTAAGTTCATTCAAAAGGACCCTAATGAGGCGCTTGAGTATTTAGATGACCTAGCTATGAAATCACATACTTGGACTGGACCCAATGTCGTAGATAGCACTGATAGGACACACACTTATTCTAGCAGAAGCTTACAACACTTTAAGGAAGAGGATAGCCTTAAGACACAAGTTGAGCTGTTAACTAGACAGATAGGAGCCTTAATAGCCAAAGACAGTAAGAAATACATTCAGTAGCCCAGCTAGAATCTCAAGAGTGTCCCGTGTACGGTGAGATGAGGGGTACAAATGAGGAAAACTACAATACTTTAGGGATGTACCAGAAGCCTTATACACCATATCCAGATACCTATAATCCTAGTTGGTGGAACCATCCCAATCCTAGTTGGAAGCAAGAGTCTCATCAGCCGAGTCAAACACCACCACCCATAAGTTACAGTACCTCACAGTATTACACACCTATTATTCCTATAAATTCTTTAGAGGATACCTGGCATGCATTTGTAGAGGCCCAGAAATCAATTGTGGAGGCCCAGAACAAAACCAATCAAAGAATTGAGTCATTGATAGCTCAGGTAGCTGAAGACCAAAAGGAAATTAAGAGTCAAATCTCTAAATTGACTAATATCTTGAGTGTGCAAGAACAAGAGAAATTCCCATCTCAGACTCAACCATTAGGTCAACACATGGCACATGCTAATCATGAGGTATCCAATATAAGAGGTGTCACAATCACTAGGAGCGGCGAAGAGGTAGTAATGCAAAATACTTCCAACACCATAGGTGACCCTAAGGATAATAGTGTTAACACATCTCAGGTAGAACAAGTGTCACATTTCCCAGTTAGGATACCATCTCCTCAAGAACTTAACAGTTATCATGTTGAAAAACAATCACAGGGTGAGGGTGAGTGTCATTACTCTTACACGCTAGAAACAGTCCCGCCAGAGAAATATCTTTTCTACAACTTGAATTAAATCCTCTTGAGCTAAAACTGATCCCAAAGAACCGAAAAATGAGAAAAAATGAGAGTTAATGCTCAATTAAAGATGATGCCTGTGATATTAAAAAGGACATTGAGAAAAATTTTCTATACGAAGAGTCCAAGATTTCAACAATCTCCAGACCTAAGAGGACCCATGAATACACTGCCTCAGCTAGACAAACATTCCCTCGTGTGTCTTCATCATACGCTATATGGAAACCACCATGACAACTTGAGTGTTTGCGTCGGGCTGAAGACGTTAAACTTCTGTATTTATTTTATTTTAGTTTTATATTATTGTGTACTAACTGCATGTTTATTTTTCTGTTTGTATGAGTGTTTATGCAGGAGTTAGCATAACCTACACAGCCACATAACTAAAGTCTCGCCAGCAGGAACCTGATAAACTCCGCGCCTGGTAGTGTTGTTCTTTAATCCTTTTCTTTATATTTATCTTACATTGAGGACAATGCAAGTTTTAAGTGTGGGGGTGTATGCATGCGCATGATAATACCTGTCATAAATACAAAAAAAAAATTGTTTTGTTGTGTTTTAGTCCCTGATAGTTAAACATAGTTCCGATGATGATATTGTTTGTTTTAGGGTGAAATCTTAGAAACGATAAGTCTTTTAATGCACTTTTATCTGATGATTTGAGTAGTTTATCTATGTTAGACTCGTAAGCACTTAATTATGGGTTTTTAGCAATGAAAGCCTGAGTAGTTAACAAAGTGACTAGTTGAAGAAATTTGTATGTTGATGAATGACCGTTTACTTAGATATCTATCCTGATTTGCTTGTGTTATGACGTAAGGTATGATTGCAAATAAAAGAAAAAAGGTCTCTGAAGAAAGAAATTGAACACCTATAACCGATAAGCGTGAAGCTACCCATGGGCGAGTATTAGGACCACCATGAGTAGAAATGCTACCTTAAAGGGTAGGTGTGTTGAAAGAAAAAATTCAAAAGAAAAAGCAACAAGAGACGAGAAAGAAAAGAAACAAATCATACCATATTGAGCACACATAAAAAGCAACTACAGAGCTTAATTGAGATATCTAGGTTGGTTAGACCCATCGACCTCGATTTTTAAACGAAACCATTGAGTTGGCTTACCTAGGAATAAGCTGTGAACGGATCTTAACACACACACACACGTTGAGTCTAGCCTAGAAATTTATTCAAAGATTTAGATTTGAGTTACGTTGAGTACTTTGAAAGTTCTTTTGTTTCATTACTATGCACTCTCTGAGGACAAACTTATGTGAAACTATTGGGACTGTTTGATTTTTAATTTTTATTTTATGATTATATGTTTTGAATGACGTTTGTGGGTATCGTCGCTGTAAGCCCTCACGAGACTATAACTCGTCTACTAGGGACACCTAGGGTTTTAAAGGCTTGTTGCATACGCTAAATGCAATCGTGATCCCTACGAAAGTGGCTTAGATAGTTTATTTATTTAATTTTCATTTTATTTTACGCTTGAATTGCTAGAGACTAGCAATAAGCTGGTTGGGGGTTGTGATAAGTACATGAAAATGTACATTAAAAATCACTTATCTAAGCTTATTGTTATACATTTAGTTTTATATTTTATGTTTACTACATAATTTCTATTATTATAATAATTTAAAAATGTTTATTATTTACACTAATTTAATTATTTTTATTATAGGAATATTAATACATGGATCCGGGAATTTTACAGTATTTTGGGGACCCTCTGGGAAGACACAGGACCGACCAGGATCGTTAGCAACGGCGCCAAAAGCACATACATAATCCAGTGAGAATGGCGCCATGGCGCCATTCATCACTAATACATGGCGCCATGAAGGATGAAGGAACTTGGCGCCATGGCGCCAAGTATTGGTTTAGCAACAAATGGGCGCCAAGAAGTTGAAGGAAATGAGGCGCCATGGCGCCCACCAGCAACCCGGGCCAAACTCCCGAGAGTTTGGCACCGCGGCGCCCCCTGAAAGTCAGACTCCGTACAATTTCCAGACAGTTCAGTGGCGTGGAGCTGCGCAGGGAATTCCTACGCGTTCCAGGTTTCAGATTTTAGGGTTTTCTGAGATCCTAATGACTCTCTGACACTCTATAAATATGAGACTTCGTCCAAAACACAAAGGGAGGCTAGTACACAATACAAAAAGAGAAAACAGAGCCGTGCAAATTCCCGGGATCAGAACCAATGATTTCTCCATCTATCTCTGTTGTTTCTTCATCTAGCATCCGGAACTAATCTCCCAAGCAAAGCTAAGGGCGAACTCTTGTACCCAATTCTTGTATTCTTGTTATTTGATTCATGAATGGATTTAATTGATTAATATAATTGTTGTTCTCTTCATCTCTTATTCTATTGATTAATTGAGAACTATATTTTATTAGTTTACAAATATAGATTCAGTCACGCTTTTTCTATGTTGTTGTTGTATGTTGTTGGTTTTAGTGTTGTTGGTTGTTTGATAGATAAGGTTGTTTGTGAGTGATCCTCTGCTGCAGTATTGCCCGAGGGTATATTGTCGTCGTTGGATTGGTTGTAATGATAACCGGTTGTTTTGCGAGTTGATCCTCTGCTGCAGTATTGCAGATTGCCCGAGGGTATATTGTCGTTGGATCGGTTGTAACGATAACCTTGTGAGTTGTAAACGTAGAGAAGATTGAATAACAATTACCTTAGAACTTAAACTGGTTGTAGAATTGAATATCTTCCAATTGTTGATTTGGGACGTGAAATCCTCAATTGTGTAATAACATGAATCGATAACGGAATATAGGTAATAGGTACAAGAGGGAACCCGGATGCTTTGCTATTTTTCTCAATATTATTAAAACCTTTTAAGCCTTTGAATTATTTAGTAGTTTTCCGTCACAATTTAATCATTTCTTTAAATCAGTTATTGCTAATCGTTTTGCTTAAGTAAATCAGTTCCTGTAACCTTCTCTCTGTGGAATCGACACCCCAACTGTACTGCAATAACCGCGAGTCATATTTGTTCGTAATCAAGTTTTCAAAGAAACCTTCAGAAAAGAGTTTTTGTTGGACAGTTATGACCCATAGCGTCACTATTTGTACAGATCATTGTGTTGTTGTACAAATTAACTATGTGACAAAGGAAATTGCACTCTTATCATTTGTGATTAGATCACCAAGATGTATAAATGATGAGAGGTCCTTATGATTTGTTCCTTGATTGAGAATGATATGAGACAGTATCAATCAACGAAGGATAAATCATTAAATATCCCTAGTCAGAGTATTATCGAGATTGGACATCGATAAATACGTAAAAGACTAGTATCGTACTTGTGCGCGTTGTAAGGGCACAACGGCGTAGTTCTCATATACTTAAATATTGGATACTTATGCAAGTGCGGTTAGGAGGTTGTGTTTCACCGACGGTACGGGAAACAGCTTCGCTCTGGATATACCCCCTCGGAATCCCATTGGTAGTTTGACTATGTGTCTATGGGAGTCCGACATCAGGGTAGGGTATTTGGTCTTAACTGAGACTTACACCGCTAATGCTTACGACAATCAATATACTTTGGTTGAGGTCGTCTAGGGCTTTAACCGGTTCTGTGTACGCCGATACTAGGTATATTGAGAATCGTAGAGTAGAGTATTGGGTTGTGATGTCAAGACGGAAGTATCACTCCAGTCATAGTGGAGATGATGTCACGTAGGATACGGTATTAGTACTCTTAAGTGCTGCGCGGCCATCGGGATATTATGACTAGGTCATGTATATCTGATTATAGAGACTAGTTACCAGACATCCGACATGTGCTTCGTACGGGGCAGGCAGACACAACTCCAGCCCCAGGCCTAGCACGTGACAGTCCGATACTGGATCGAAATACGCAATAATACGGTATACTACGCTTGATATAGATCACATATTCCTGTAAGGATATTTCCGGAGAATTGGGTAGGCATGGCGCTTTGCTAGAAGCCAACCTTGTCTTGTGAATCGATTAAAACGTAGTACTTGGTACGTACGTGTTCGGATAGTCCGACGACCCGATTTACTGCCAACTATATCCCGGGATCTCTTGGGTCGCATCCCAATGATATATCGATGAAGTATGACTCGCACTTTAATTAATATGGGATAATTCGATGAGAGAGAAAATTAATCTGGGATTAATTTCAGAGATATTTTATCTAGGATAAAATATCAATAAAAGAGAGATAACGATTAATTGGAATTAATCGGTAAATTGATATATTTGATATATTAAACGAAATTGGATTTCGACGCGGAATTGAAATTGGATTTTAATTCGGGTGAACGAATTAATTTAGAATTAATTCGTTAGCGACGTGAATAGTGAATTCGCTAGGCATAATCATTTAATTACGACGTGACGGATAAATCGTTAATTTGGAATTAACGAACCCGAGCCCGAGTGTGATTGCGAGCGCATTCGTATTTCGAATTCGAGTACGGAACGCAAGTCACATCAAGTGTCAAGTCATTCGTCACATCAAAGCATCAAGTCATTCGTCACATCAAAGCGTCAAGTCATTCGTCACTTTGAGTGATGTGACATTTGATTGATTGATGTGAGTGATTGATTGATTGAAAGACATGTCACTTTAATAAAGTGAAATGAATAGTTGATGTAAGTGGGTGGAATAGTGTAAGTTGGTGGAAAGCATTTACCAATTGATTTTTGTTAATAGTTTGGTAAATATTTAATATATATTTATGGTAAATATATAAAGCATTTTGGAAATTCTTTTACTAACCTAATACACAATCTTTTCTCCAACTCTCTCTCACCATTCACGCCCATGGCAGTGAACTGCCATGGGTTGGCCGAATTTTGGAAGCAAAATTCAAGGGTTTTGTGGCAAAATCCAAGCGAGCTAGCACTCCCGAGAGACATATGAAGGTGTTAGGGACACTTACCCTTGAGCCGGGAATCGTTCGACGAAGATTTGAAGCTCAAAATCTCAGCTCAAAACTGAAAAATGCAAGCAGTGGACTGTCACTGCCTTGGCGAATTGAAGGAATAAAATGGTTTTGTTCGTCTTCAATCGTCTCAACCGATCGATGTGAGTATTCCGCAACTCCTTGAGATGTATTCCACACTTTATCATGCTTGTTTAATGATCTTGGGACCTAGATAATCACCAACAATGGTATCAGAGCCTAGGTGCAAGCATGAAATTTTAGGGCTTAAAAATTTGGGTAAATTTGTTTTGAGTGATTTGAATGAATTGATTGTTTGAGTATGCTTATAACATGTTAAATTGCATATTGGTTGGACCAATTTGTTGAAAAATTGATTTGGAATAATTTTCCCCAATATTTTATGTGTTGGCCGAATGGTATTTGTATTTTGGGATTCTTGGAATTTTTTGGATTTTGATTCATTAGATGAATTGGAATCATAATGTTTGATGGTAATTAAGGTCAATTGGATTGTACTTTGAATTGAACATAAAGCCCCAAAATCCTCATGTTGGCCGAATGGAATAGCCCCTTTAATGTCTTGGAATTTTGATTTTTGAACATAAGATGTGTATGAAATCATTCGGGAAGTTAATTCGTTGTCGATTGTGTAATTAATCGGATTGAATTCAAATCGGACAAAATTACCTTCCTTGGCCGAGACTTAGAAGCATGTAAATGGGTTTGATTTTTCAAAACATGTTGGACATGTGATGATGATATAAGCATGATTAATTGGACTAATTTGATGTTTCGGAAATATCGATCTAGGTGATTAATCATGATTTGCACTTTAGGTTAATTATATTATGAAATTGGATTTTATGAATTTAATTAATTGGGCTTTAAATTAGATTTGGGCTTTTAAAGTTGTAAATGGGCTTATTGGGCTTTGTTGTACAAAGTTGGGTTTAGGCCAAATGGATTGGATCCAATTGGGCCCAAAACCACTTCCGTTAAGCCCAATTACGACTTAATGAACCTTTAAAGTTTAATTGGGCCTAATGGGCCAAGATTGATTTATGGGCTTATGGGGTAAATCCCGGATTGGATTTTGGTTATTCAGTTTGACCCGAGTTGACCAAAAGTCCATGCCTTAAGAAATCAATTAAAAGCCCATTAGACTTTAATTGAATTGACGTTGGACGTTAATCGGTCTTTGAGACGCGTTACGATTAAATTTGGAATTTAAGTCGTAAAAGGTTTATTATTAAAGTGTAATATTTAATTTGGAATTAAATAACGAATTAGAATTGAATGCATATTAAATTGGATTTAATGACGTAGTTTAATTTAATTCGAGAATCGTACTTTGAGTACTTATTCGCAAAACGAGTTTGACTCGCACAAAATCAAATCGTTGTTTGAACATTGGATGATCACTAATTATCAGATTAATTAATTTGATTAGATTGATTGATAACATGCTTTGTGTGAATACATGGTTGTGATGAATGAATAATGTATATCGGATGGATATTAGTCGGGTGGGGGCAATTTTGGAAATTATTGTAATAAATTTGATTTATTAAATTGGACATGCGTGTCCAGCCTTTTACCTCTATTCTCTTTGTATTCTCTTCTCACCTATTCCCCTCAATGTAAATGAGGTTTCTTTAGAAGTGTAGTGTAACGGGTAGAAGTAATACAAGTGCTAGCTCGAGAAAGAAAGGGAGAGATTTGATCTAGGATCAATGTGTTAAGTATCCATCCGCATATCATTATTGTTTATTTTCATATGCGCTTTATTATGTATTTAGAATGCATGTTTAAGGGTGTATGATGATGATGAGACCTTAACAAAGATAATAAATTGGTAGCCAATTTGCACGCGAAAAACCCTCATCAATATCATGTGTTTTTCCTTCCATTGAGTGTTTCTTACTCAAGATCCGAGATTGGCATTGGGTTGTTGGCCAAAGTCAAGCCCTTTGTCCGTCGAAGATGTGTTTGAATCACGAGAGTTTTGTTCCATATCGGTGTCTTGTCCAAGTTGTGGTTTGTTGGCCAAAGTCAATACCACTTCTTGTCACTCGACATTGATTACGAAGCTTTCCATGGTCAATGGGTCGCGCTTGACTGGGATCATTAGGTTTGTTGTGCCAAAGCCAAGGCCTAGTTGATTCAGAGGAAAACGGTTAGGGTACATATTGGATATATAGGCATATATACGATATATGTTTCGGACTTGGATGTCCACCTACCGGACCTAGGAATTGGATTGGATCCAATTGATCTTAGAGATCTACATAGTTAAATATCATACAATTTGTTGGCCAAAGTCAAGATTGTGTGACATTTAACGAGATCCTAGCCCACTAGGAAACACGGTTTCCCGAGTACTCGACAGAGGGTTAGAGGCTCGCCGAAAAATAGTGGGAGGCAAGAATTGAATTGCAATATTCGTTCAATTACTCGCCATACGCGCTCAAACAAATATCACTCGTCATATAATTAAAAGTATTAGTTGGACTAATATTTAATGTTGTTTTAATTAATATAGTTTGACTATATTCAGATAAATCAATAAATAGTTGATTTTATAATTGGATTATAAATCAATATAATTGAATTAATATTATAGTTGATTGAATAATTGGATTATTGTAATCATTATGATAAATAGTACCTAAAATAATTGATTAAATAGTTGGATATTAAAATCAAGAAATATTGAAAGTTGGACATTTAAATATAATCTTGGATTACAATATTTAAATGGTTTAAATTTTCAAATTGGAAATGAAATTTCAGGATGGTCCTGGAAATAAATAATAAGTTACTTTATTTGATAAAATAACCTATTATGCCTAAACCAGGAATTGAGCAAGTTAGCAAGTTAGTAGAACATAATCTTTGGAAAGTATATGTGATGATGACTTATAGTGCTTAATTCAATGTACTTGTTATAAATCTATGTTTAGATTTAAGAAGTATTATATTTGCAATTAATAATTCTTGGAGAATTAATGACTAATCTCAAGGAGATAAAGTCAAACTTTGCAATTAGTTAAGTGGCGCAAGGCGCACTTTACGTCAATATTCTAGAAATCCAAGGCTTGGCCAAAGACTTCTGAAATATTGAAAAGGGGTAAGGGGTGTAAAGGCAATATCGTTATTATCTTCTGGGAAGATAAAGGACATATCCCGAAGTGGCTATCGTTTGGATATGGCAGACACGAAGGAAATTAAGGAAAGGGCAAGGCTCTGACTTTAAGAATGTTTGTCAGTATTATGTCCATTACTAGTATTAAAATTGGTTTTTAAAATACTTAGTATGGTACATAAAATATATGAATTGATGTTCAGAATCTGCTGTGAGCAGGATACTAACTTCAAGCTGAGGATAATCTGCGAATCGGAAACGGGACGAAAGTCGCTGTTTCGACCATAGATACTAAGTTTAGGAACTACCTTCGGGTATATACCTAAATTAGGAAACTGTTATAATGTAACTAGTTTGACTAGAAACATTATCTCTATATCATTTTAATCCATTGTGGATAAACCTTTATATTCTAGAACACTAAAGTGTTTTATTATATAAAGATGATATTGAGATAAACACATTAGATGTGAATAACAATATTTATATTTTGAATATAAATTAAATCTCGACACGAAATTGACAAACAAATAGCTCATTACTGATCTGATCAGATGAAACTATTGTGGCATTATTGTCTGGGACACAATTAAACAAGAGTCGTAATCCACACTTTTGAAGAGTGGTTACTAGGACTGATTTGACTGATCAAATAAAGTCTACGAATCTAGTTTATTAGGTAAGGTACCTAAAAAACACTATTTACTTGGTAAAAGTGCAAGTGCCACCGATCTGATAGCCATATTCATAGTGAAGTAAGTGGGCCCATATCTAGTTGGGCTAGATG